>CM042550.1:4104605-4367105 GCA_023630585.1 Cranoglanis bouderius | reverse complement strand
CATGTTCACTTACAGTAAGGGTTGCTACATTCATGTGAAAAAATAAGTACACCCCATGGAAATTCTTGGGTTGTTGTTTTTTTTTATACATATTTGGACAAGCAAACATTTGATCCTCTTTGAAACAGTGCATATTAATAAAGGTGATATACTCTACCAAGGAATGGCTCAAAAAGAAGAAGCCGATCTCAGAGGCTGGTGGACAATTATTCAAAAAGCCTTCTGCTAAAGGGGACAATACTAGCTTCTGAGGCCAAGGGTGTACTTTTTCCACAGAAGATGATCACATCTTTTGATATTTCTGTTGAATAAATGATTGAAAAAGCTAATTTTCCTTGTGGTTTTGTTCAAGTATATCAACTTTATTAATAGGCACTGTTTCAAAGATGATCAAATGTTTGCTTGTCCAAATATGTCAAAAAAGCCAACAATTTCCATGGGGTGTGCTTATTGTTTCACATGACTATATGTATGAAAGGGTTAAGCAACTATAATGTTCGTGTTTTAACTGTGGCATGACTTGTTTTGCATTTTTAATCCTACCTGGCTCACCTTCAACTATGTTTCACTTGTTTCCAATCAGCTGGTGAAAGATTAGTGAAAGTCAGTTGCTGAAAGATTTGTCTAGAGGACCTTTCATTACTGCTGACTCCTTTAACAGCTACATACTTGGATTGGAGCGTAATTCAATTTAGATTTTTTTTTTTTTTTTTAATCATGTAAGAGATGAATTAATGTAATGCAAAATCCAAGATCTGCTCACAGCTCTGAATTGTTCACTGGGTGTCAGGTTCTTTATGATCTCCATCAGGCAGACACAGGAGTGAGTGTGAAAGGATGCAACACAAGCAGTGACAATGCTAACTGACCCACCCTTCAGTGCTGAGACACAATATTGAGTTACTCAGCAGACAGAGCACTTTCCCCAGCTCATGTACCTGCTGTAGCCCCAAAACACATCATACTCAGAGCTTACTCACATGTCTGAAGATGTGTGTGTTCTTAGTTTATTAATGTTTAGTGCGTCGACACAGTAAAAGTATTTAACATGAATAAAAGGATGCAGGTCGACGCTACTCTCTTAGACTTGTAGCTACATGCAAAACAAACAACGTTCAGTAAACACACACACACACACACACACGCACACACACACACACGTTGTAGTGCTGTCACACAAACAAAAACAGTTAATACAGTTACTTAACTACTTAAAATGTAAGGTTGTAGTAACTTAAACGAGCTCACCGGTTTCCACACTCCTCCTCTGGTTTGTCTTGCTCTAACGATTTATTCCTCGAGAACAGTCTCAAAAAGTTCCTCGGGAAGTCTTCATGCCACGACCGCTGCCTTTTCAAACCGGCCATTTCTAGTCGAAGAAACCAACGACACGTGAGAAAAACAAATGTTAAAACTACTTTAAAACTTCCGTTACATGTTTAACGCTCTAAAACGCAGCCCACGGACGTCTACACTAGCTGGACTCGCTTCCAGTCTAAGTATCGGCGTGGTGTGCATCCAGACCGAGGCTGCGTCCTGAAGCACATACTAGCCTACTACATGTCGAAATAGTACAGTACCTATCACTGTACCTACTGACTAGACATACTATTTAGTAAGGTAGTACGCTGTTCAGGACGTAGCCTCAGACTTTTAGAGGAAGTGAGGGAGGAGTCAGCTTCAAAGTTCTTCGTGGTTCCTTTTTTTTTATTATTAAGTTGTGATAGCACTAAACAACTACTAGTGTTTTAGGGTTTTAGGTTTAACCTAATCTAGGTGTGTGTGTGTGTGTGTGTGTGGACTGAAACCTGATGGTAACTCAAGCTGAAGTAGTTTATGGATTTAAATACCCTCTATGATATATACATTATAGAACACACAAGCTAAAGGAATAGAATTATATCATTCTAAAAAGGCTTCATTGATATTTGTGTGAAAGAATAGCATTTCAAAATGAAGCCCATGAAAACTGCAAACAAAAGACTGTCCTGTAGTGACACAGTACTGTTATGAAGTCTGACAAATTAACCACAACACATAACTGAACAAGGTACCCAGATAATAATTTAAAAAAAAAAAAAAAAAGTTGCTGAAAAAACAATAGAACCCACCAGAGAAATTCTAATGATTTCAACTACAAATACCATTATAAACCATCAACTAACAATTAAAACCATTACCATTACTATTATTGGTCCTTAATGGTATCCACTAGACATAACATGCCACCAATAGAAGGGAACAAATTAGAGACCCACAGGGACCATTACAGTTTCCATTAAAACCAATACAATTCCCATTATAACCATTAAAACCATTACAAATTCTATGAGGGTTCTTTTTTTTTTTTTCAAATAATAATGAATTCTTGCAACACAAGAAACCATGGTCTTGTGACAGAACCTAAACAGAAAAACAGCTCAATTTTCTTTCAACAACCTTTTAACACAACAGTCAGCAGGGCAAGACACCACATATATTCTGCTGGTGTTATATTATATAATGAGGCAATAGAATTGCCTGAGAGGGAGCTTCCTTCTCCTGTAATGCAATTGGAGGCCATTTAGAGGTGAAGAACATTTTACAGGTTATTTAAGGACTGTCTCACCAGCAGCTTCCAGCTTCATTCTCATACCTGAGACAGATCAGTTGTCAGCCTCCAAGGTATAATGCGTCTCCTCTGCAGTTTGTGGGTCAGACACATCATCTCTGATCCACTGGCTCCCTCTGCTGCTTACTGCTGAAACACTGCCATGGTTATTTTTAAGATCCTCAGTAGAGACCATTGCACTGGTATGGCATGTTTACAATATGGTATGATTGAATACTTTGGTATGATATACCTTAATAATTCTGATAAATAAATCTCGGAGTTAATTAATGTCATTAATGTTATACTATTTCATTATAGATTTAAACAAATAAAAGAAGAAGAAGAAGAAGAAGAAGAAGTGGGCAGCATGGTGACACAGAGGGTATGTCCCAGGTACAATCACTGTATCCATGTTGGTTAGTTCTCTGGTTTCCTCCCACCTCCTAAAAAACATGGTAGATTGATGACTCTGAATTGTCACAAAGCATGAATGCATGTGTGATTCCCATCCGGGGTGTATTCCCAGTCTTGCACCCAGTGCTTTAGGATCGGCTTGGGATTCACCACAACCCTTATCAGAATAAATCATTTACTGAAGAGGAATGAAGGAGTTTTAAAAATTAATTAATTAATTAATTAATTAAAAAAAAAAAAAAAAAACATTTCCAGGTGCAGCGTGTCTAAAATATGCTACAAGATTTAAACTGGCAATGCACTTTATTTGACATATTTGGACAAGCAAACATTTGATCATCTTTGAAACAGTGCCTATTAATAAAGTTGATATACTTGAACAAAACCACAAGGAAAATTTGATTTTTCAATCATTTATTCAACAGAAATATCAATAGATGTGATATCCTTCTGTGGAAAAAGTAAGTACACCCTTGGCCTCAGAAGCTAGTATTGCCCCCTTTAGCAGATATACCTTCTCGTAGGCATTTTGAATAATTGTCCACCAGCCTCTGACATCAGCTTGGAGGAATTTTTGACCACTCTTCCATGCAATATTCTTTCAGGTGCAAGATGTTTGAGGGTTTTCTTGCGTGTACTGCCCGTTTCAAATCCCCCCACAACATTTCAATGGGATTCAAATCCGCCATTCCATAACCCTCCATTTCTTCTTTTTGAACCATTCCTTGGTGGATTTGCTAGTGTGCTTAGGATCATTATCCTGTTGAAAGGTCCACTTTCGGTTCACCTTCAACTTTTGGACAGATGGCCTCACATTATCTTCAAGCACTCTTAGATATGATGTGGAATTCATACTTCATGCTTCTCCTGAAAAGCTGTCTTTGGTCACCGCCAAACATGTCTGTTGTTACTGTGGCCAAACAACTCTATCTTTGATTCGTCTGCCCACAGCGCATTATTCCAAAAGGCCTGATCTTTGCCTATATGCTCATTGACAAACTGTAGACTTGCTCTAATGTTCGTTTTAGACAGCAAAGGCTTTTTCCTGGCATGCCTCCTATGCAGGTCAAATTTGTGCAATCTCTTTCTGATTGTAGAAGCATGCACTCTGACACCAACAGTTGCAAGACTTACGAGCAGATCCTGTGAGGAAATTTTGGGGTTCTTGGAGACTACTTTTTTTGCATCAGAATTTGAGCTGAATTTGCTGGGACGGCCAGTCCTGGACAAATTGGCAGCCGTTTGAAATCTGTGCCAGTTGTAGATGATTTTCCTTACAGTGGAATGTACAATGGATGTATTTCAAATAATTTGGTGATCTTTTTAAATCCCTTGTCAGATTCATAGGCATCCACAACAAACTTTTTTGAAGGCCTTACAGAACTATTTAGATCTTGGCATGATGACACCACACACCTCAATAACAAAGGGAACACCAGACACTAGATATGAGAGGGGTGGCACCCAATCTTGAACACCTTGAAGGTGTGATAAATGTAGGGGTAAACTTACTTTTTCCATGTGACTGATCTGTTTTTTTTGTTTTTGTTCATTTAAATTGTGAAAATTACTAAAACATGTCAATTTTATTGGTCATTTAATAGAGTGTATCACCTTTATTAATGGGCACTGTTTCAAAGAGGATCAAATATTTGCTTGTCCAAACATGTCAAAAAGAAAAAGAAAAAAAACCAAAACAATTTCCATTGTGTACTTATTTTTTCACACGACTGTACACACACACACACACACACACACACACACACACACACACACACACACACACACACACACACACACACACACACACACACAATTTTCAACTTTTAATGTGATATAGCAACCACAAAATTCATGTGAAACCCATATAGAAACATTTTAGGGGAAAAAAGTGAAAGAAAACGATTTACAATAACCTGGTTGCACAAGTGTGCGCACCCTTTCATATTGGGGTGTGAAATTGTGCTCAGAATTAGCCAATCACATTCAAACTCATGTTCAAATGTAATTATCATACACCTGTCATCAATGAAGTGATTCTGATTAATCCCAATTAAAGATCAGCTGTTTCTGTAGGATTTTCTTCACATCTTCCTGTTAGAAAGGTATTGATCAGGAGAAGGGGTACAAAGGAATTGCCAAAACATTAGATGTACCATGAAACACATGAAGGCCATCATCAACAAGTGGAGAGAATCAGGCACTACAGTGACAGTAACAAGAACAGGACTATCTTTCAATATTGATAAAGGGATAAAAACAAAACTTATCAGGGAGGCTGCCAAAAGATTTATAGCAACATTAAAGGAGGCTGCAAGAATATCTGGCAAGTAATGCTCACTTCCTGCATGTGACAACAATTTCTCGTATTCTTCACATGTCTGGGCTGGGGGTAGGGTGGCTAGACAGAAGACAGAATGAAAAATAAATAAATCCAAGCCGGCTTAAATTTTGCCACAATATGTGGCAAAATGTGTTATGGTCTGATGAGACCAAGGTACAACTTTTTTGGCATAATTCTAAAAGATGTTTGGTGCAATAACAAGACAGCTTATCACCCAAAGAACACTATACCCACAGTGAAGCATGGTGGAGTTAGAAGCCTAGAACTAAATCATACCGAAAACCTGTGGAATGACTTAAGAGAGCTGTGCAAAGGAGATCATCTCACAATTTGATTGGTCTGGGGCATTTTTGCAAGGAAGAGTGTTGGGAGAATGTTGGGAGACTCCTACCCAAAAATGAGTGCTTTTTTGCAACTAAAAGGTGCTTTAACAGAGTATTTTTTCCCCCCCTAAAACATTTGTATTTGGTTTTCACTTGAATTTTGTGTAATATAGTATGTACATACATATACACATATATATTACAATCAAGTAGTGAAAGTTCAAGAAGTATTATTTTGTGATGAATGCTATGCAAACCAAATAAGGCTGAAGCTTTAAATTCTAAACTCACCTTTGTACAAATAGCCTCTAATTTGAGTAAATGTGAGCTTGTTTAACTAATTACCCTGTAATAGTCCAGGTCACTGGTGTGTGAGGGGCTGCAAGTATGGACTGAGCGGCTTCAGCTTACTTCATGTCTGTAAGGCGCTTTCAGAATGGAAAATGGGAGCTTGTTACATTGCACAGATCCAGCACAGATAATAGCTATAATTTTAAACAGACACTTTCTGAAATAAAACATCTTTGTTGATTTGCAGGGGAAAAAAGAATGGCTTTAATTACAGGAACATTTATCACATTTATTAATATAAAGCTGAAACTGAGAGCTGTTCCTGCTTCCCCCACTAACAGGCAAAGGAAACAGAACAGTGTAAGTTAATTATCTGTTTATTTGAACCTTAATAAATCTTAATGTGAGGCTTGTTCTCAGTACAGCAAGAGCGAGCAGTGTTTATTTTATGTTGGGGACATTCATAGGAAATATGTCTAATTGAAGGAAAGGAGCCTGAGCCAGCGCTGCCAGCTGCTCCAGTTTCTGCTTTCTTTCTGAGTGTTTCAGTGCAAATCATTATGCTCAGCAAAACAACACATACACACACATTTATTCCATATATCCTGTTTATCCACGCTCGCTGTTTGTTCTTTTAGCTTTTAGTGGAATATAATGTCGAGGCTTGAGGCAGGATACATAGAGCAGGGGTTTTAGCCAGGGTCTATAAACCAGCAATTCAAATATTATCCAGACTAGGCAAATATGTACAATCATATGTAGTTACTTATTAGAAATATCAGGGTTTTTTTACTCACAAAACCAAGCCAGTTACATTGTGTTAAAATGTAGATTCTAAACATTTCATATTAAAAGCCATTTTCATAGGCTTATTATTATTATTATTATTATTATTATTATTATTATTATTATTATTATTATTATTATTATTGCTATATATTAATATTATTATTAATAATAATAATAATAATAATAATAATAATAATAATAATAATAATAATAATATAAAAAATAACGCTAGATTCAAATAGTCTTATTTATGCCTTCCTTATGTTATTGTAAGCTTTAAATAGGAAATGAACAACCTATAGACACATTCAATTCAGTGGCCAGTCAATTAGGCTAATAACTATAGTAACAAAATTATATCTATAACAACTGCAATAATAGTCATTGATAGTGATCTAAGTTCATATCATTTAAAGAGAAAAAGTCACAGACCCCTGAGAGTCATAGGCATGGGATTAAATCACTAAAGAGAGAGGGGGAAATTATCTTCTATCTATGTTGCACTTTATTTCATATACATCCATGCCACACATTTTACTTTTAAAACTTTGCAAACAGTATGCAAAGGATCTAACCTCTACTTAAATCAGGAAAAACATATTACTTATGGTTGCATTGATTAGATAAAATTTATATTAAACTATTCAGCCCAATTATAAGCACACCTTCACAGGATTCCCACATTCCCTTTTTCACCATTGAAAGTGCATCATCATTGCCTTAAGGCTGAAGAAAACAAAATACCTTGTAATATTATTTTGAGAGCAAATGGGAGTCATGTGCATGTGTCTGCACATGTGCATACAACAATGAATAAAAACACTGACATCTGTAGTACAACACACACCAATCCGGAAGCCATATGTCTGCCATCAGTAAGAGCACAGGGTCCAAGGGCCACCTAACTGAGTAGGAACTATTAGTCCCATGAGAGAGTTGGCCCCAGGATAAAAGACCTGCCGCAATATTATAAATGCAGAACTACATTTTCCAGAGCAAATCTTCCCTCACTCTGATTACCACTCTTTACGTCTGGATTTCATCAACAGAGAGCCCCAGTGCTCTTGACTTAGCAGTTGTTAAATTTTACCACAGTGACAATGAGTAGATTGTTTATCTTGGGAGATCAATCTGTGTGTGGCATAGCTAATAAAACAACCTTAAATCTCTGGATCTGGGTTTTTCTTTTCTTTTTTTCTTTTCTCCCCACATTGCAGAAACTGGAGATTCAACTGCCCTGTTCTTACCACAGATATGTTTAAGCCAAAAACCATCTTAAGGATCTCAGAACACCTGAGTTAGTGAGTAGAGGCTGGTTTAGTGGGAACGCTCCTGGCTGCGCAGGGTTAAGTAGGGCTAATTGTGGAGCTTTACAGTGTGTGTGTGGGTCACAGAACAAGGGCTCACACTGCTTTAGAAACTACATTTCTGCAGGCCAACATGCTAAATGCTTTCCACATGCTACCATGAGGATTGTTTACACACACACACACACACACACACACACACACACACACACACACACACACACACACACACACACACACACACACACACACACACACTAAAATTTCAGATATCATAAAGACAAAGCCCTTTTAAGACAGAATTTTCACTAGAACTTCTACCAGTTTCTAAAATTTGTCTGGTATTACTTTTTTTAGTGCTGTCCCATCTTCATACACTTATAATGGCATTGGGATTATGGTGCTTACATGAACCCATGGTCTATGTGCACAGGATTACATGATATACAAATATTTTATGCAAGAGCAATGCATAAAAATACAATTCCAGTACAATCATAAGTGCAACACAATACAATTGGTAACTACACTATGCAGGAGCAGCATAAGTGAACAAAAGCTGGTCATACAAAAAAATGGTTCTTTGGATGCTTAAGGGTTTAAAGGTGTTCCTTCTGTGATAAGGAAATTTATCTGTTGTATGGTTCTACATGAAACCTTTTCTCCCATAGGGACATCTGAAAAACACTTCAATATAGGATTCGATATTTTTTAAAAGAGTATGCTTGCTGCATATACACTCACCGACTACTTTATTAGGAATGCCTGCACACCTGCTCATTCATGCAATTATCCAATCAGCCAATCATGTGGCAGCAACACAGTGCATACAGTCATGCAGATACGGGTCAAGAGATTCAATGTTCACATCAGAAATTAGAACGGGGAGACCTAAAGTTCATTTGTGATCTAAATGACTTTGGCCATGGTGTGGTTGCAGATGCCATATAGGCTGGTTTGAGTATATGAGTGGCAGTTCTGAGGGCAGAAACTCCTTGTTGATGAGAGAAGTCAGAAGAAAATGTCCAGACTGGTTTGAGGTGACAGGAAGGCTATGGTAACTCAAATAACCACTCTTTACAACTGTGGTGTGCAGAAAAGCATCTCAGAACACATAACACATTGAACCTTTAAGTGGACGGGCTACAACAGCAGAAGACCACATCAGGTTCTACTCTTGTTGGCCAAGAACAGGAATCTGAGGCTACAGTGGTCACATGTTTACTGAAA
This sequence comes from Cranoglanis bouderius, assembly GCA_023630585.1. Classification (NCBI taxonomy): domain Eukaryota; kingdom Metazoa; phylum Chordata; class Actinopteri; order Siluriformes; family Cranoglanididae; genus Cranoglanis; species Cranoglanis bouderius. The sequence goes on along the minus strand of CM042550.1, from coordinate 4,357,814 downwards.
CTGCATAGTTTTCGAGAAGATTGGACAAATACCAGAGAAAGACCAGATGACATTTTAGTCAGAAGAATGCAACTTTTTCTGACTACAGAATCCATTCAATACTCATACAAACTTTACACACTTGACTACTGCTGCTCCCTAATTGCTGTGCTGGTGTACTTTCATTCATATGCCGTATCTTCTATACAGAATATTGTTTCAGAATACTGCTGATCACCTGGTTTATAACCTCCCATAGCTCTCTCATGTAACCCCCTGCTGAGGTCACTCCTCTGGCCTCCTGTTGTGGCAAAAAAAAAAATCTAATTCAAAACTCTTGTCCTTGCTTCACAGACATCAAAGAGCTCTGGACCACATTATCTACATACTCTGGTTCAGAACTACACACCTGCGTGCCAACTCAGGTCTTAAACCTTGGGCGACTGGTATGTCCTTCCCTGAGCAAGATCCTGCTGCTTCAGTAGCCGAGCTCGTCAGTTGTAGAATGAAATTATCCCTACATTTTGAACAGACTCATGTTTCTATTCTTTCTACAAAAGTCAAAATACCTAATTCTTCAGGCAGCATTTAGGGTTATTTAGCGTTATTTATTTCTCTGTACATAGCTGCACATATTAACTCTCATAATATTTATTAGGTTATTTATTTTGTATTATTGTTTATACACTTAGGTTAAACCTTTTTTTTTTTTTTACTGACTAGACCGCTCTAGCAATAAATGTAAATGTAAATGCAAAACACCACACGCACTCCTTTACCACTGTAGCACAAATGAAAGACTCTAATGTCTGGCAGGTGCAGTGGAGGAATCCAGCAGTTGGGGGTTTTTTTTTCTGTTTTTGCGATTAATTACCCAACTAAGGACAAATAGCAAGCATGATCAGCCTCTGGGGAGCAGCCACTGGCCACTGCTTGCAAATGCACACTCCACAACTTTGAGCAAACTACTTAAGGTCTATGTAATGAGTCCAAATGGCCCATTTAAATGCTCTGAAAACAAATCTGGTCTGCTTGTATGGCTGCACAAACATGTAGCCAGAGTCTTAAGTCCTGAAGCCACAGCACAGCCTGACATACTCTATTAGAGCCTCATTAGCAGTAGGAGATGGATGGTGACTCTCTAATAGGATCATGATTAAGTACCTCAGTGAGATGTGTTTTACTTTTTCCAAAGTAGCAGCAATGGGCTCAGTTTGTAGAAGGGTACCCATTAGACACTCTTTTTAAAGGGTATTCAAAGCATTACAAGTCTTTCCTCACAGTTGTGGTTCTAGTTACAAGCTTCTGTTAACAAGCTTTAACCCCCACTCCACCCCCCCTACCCCCTTATTATGAAGTTATATTAATAATGCAATTTCTGACAACACAGAGTTTATTGTGCATGCATAGGAGAAAAGACAAGACACGTTATAGATGACTGGGAGGATTGTATGTTATTGTCTGGTAGCTATCTACTTTAAGATAACTTTTAACTCACTAAGCTTAAATCAGGAGACACCATGCTCTTGCTGTAATCCATCATTAACTAATATCTAGTTAAAAGATTACTGACATAAACTCCAACTCTGTCTTTCCATTTAGTCAGCTGTCAATGACCCTGTGCCAAAATATTTGCACACTTCTCAAAATCAAACAAGAAAGCAAACAATTCCTCTGTCCTGAAGACTGTGACAAAGCACTGACACTGGAGACTCCTTCCATAAAAGTTAAATAAATGTCTCCTTACAGAAAGCTTACCCATATCAATGATTAGACATTTTTCCTTGTTAAATAACAACACATTTTTAAATCTGTTAATTATTAGCATTAGATTACATAGTGTCCGCAATTTGCCAAGTCCCAAATCCATATAAGCTATTAGAATGAGCGCATATAAACCTACGATTTGCCTTAAGTGCCACTACTTTAAGGGCCACGCTGTGAAAATTAATCAACATTCTGACAAATGAGATTCAGCAGTCCTGTGGTGTAATTTTATTACATTTTGTAATTTAAAGACATCGGCATCAGACTCTGTAAGATAGGCCAGTTTAACCGAATATGACCTGTGAGTGCAGTTAAAACAGCTAAATAAATAAAACAGCTTAAAATGTAACAGTATGCATGTACTCCAATACTCTGAGAATCGTATGCTGTTTTGTTGTTGTTGTTATTGTTTGTTTGTTTGTTTGTTTTTCTCAAATTCTTATTTTAAATGTTCGTCTGAGGTAGGTTTATCCAGTTACCCAGACAATTTTCATGTCACACCATTAGGGGGCGGACTTGTGCATAAAAAAATAAAATGATAGGGCAAATAATTTAATAAAAGTTTAAAATACTGATGATTTGTTATAAGTTTAAGGAGACAGAGACGAATAAGGTTTAACTTTTACATAAGGATTTGTCCAAGATCTGAAACTGAGATTATTACAATGGCTTGAATTACAGTCACTATTATTATTATTATTATTATTATTATTATTATTATTATGCCTATTGAGCAATTGGTGTAATATTCTAATTACTATTATGTTTTTATAAACAAGTGATAATTATTCTAAACAAGTGACCTCAGTATCTTAATCTTGAATTTTTATGTTTACATGAAGCATGTTATATTGAAATTTCAGATTTATAATTCATATACAGTACTGTGCAAAAGTTTTAGGCACCCTATTTTTTTTTAGTACAAACATAGTTATAGATATATATTTTATTTTATGACTTCTACATTATCGAGTCAGTACAAAAAACATTTTAGATTCCCAAACATTGCTAGCACAAAATTAAATGTTACAGAAAAATGTTTGGATGTTATTAAAGAAAGCAGCATATTACGTAAGAGACCAAGAGACCAAGAGACCATCAAAAAACACAATGAAGGCTGCTGGGTTTTGCTGCAAAAATAAGAAGCGAGCGTGAAAGTCAAAGTCTCCAGAAGAACTGTGTCTGGTTCTGCAAGACGCTCAATAAAACTTACCAGCTCATTTCCTTATAAAACTGTACAAATTGTACCGGAGACTACTATTTTTATTTTTATTTTTATTTTTTTGTCACACCACATATTGACTTTGTTTCATTTACTACTGTTTACTGCTCTTTTTTTGTTACTGTATTTTTTTTAAAATGTAGAATCATTTCATTTCATTATTTTGAAGGCATCTTTGCTCTACAGCATTTCTTTGCATGTGCCTAAAACTTTTGCACAGTACTGTATGTTTTCCTTGTTGTGAGTCATAATTACTCATTCTTTACTGAATATAGCTACTGTCTAAATGTGATTCTACGATGTGTCTCATATTCTGTAACAGTAACATGGCTATGTCTCTTGGTATAAGTTCAAACCTGTCATCAGAGAACAACTAAATGTTTGTGGGGAAGTAGCTTCTTTTTGTTGGACAACATGCATGATTCTTGCTCTCACTCATGTCATGTGTACATTTTTTGGTCGTGTTACAAATTCTTTTCTTTTAGTGTCTCACATACTGTATCCTCTAATTTCTTCCTCATACATCTTCCTTTTCCAGTGTCAAGTCTCCTTTTCTCTAGCTGAATTATTATCTCAGCAGCTGTCATGTAAATCAGGGGAAGTCGCATGGAAGTGTGGACAGACAGAAAACTGCATTAAGCCAAGTGTACAGTGATTACAATGTAACACGGATATCATCTGCATGTAAGGAGTCAAAAGCATGCAGTCCATCTGTTTTTACTGTTAGCTGGGCTTCTGCTCACGGCCACTTTCTTCCACGTGTCCTTTTTCTGCTGCTGTACACATTTACACATTTTATCTGCCACATACTTTTATTCAAAGTACCTCACAAATGAGGCATAAAACTGAACCGCTGATGACTAACAGTCTTGCACAATTACATCCTCAATGGCTCTCTGGTGAACCTGGGATCTGAACCCACAATCTTCCATTTTAATAACTCAGAGCATTATTAATTTTTCTACAGCTGCTCCACTGTATTGCATTAATTAGTTCATTTACTAATGCTTATCCATATTATGTTTTCATGTCATGTATTACATATTTACTGAGGAAAAAAGAGGAAGCCAAAAGGATTTTGAAAGTTGAAACGACGTCTGTGTTGTTCCAGTAGACCAAGTAACAGTAAGAATAATAATGTTATATAATTGCAGATGTTTAAAATGAAGCTTGCTAAGGCTGCAAATGTAAGACAAATGGAATTTTTGATTCAGACAATATCCTGACTGTCCTGATGAAGAAAAATATATGAGGGTATCATATGTATTTTCACATGCATAGCTCGTCTATTAGCCGCCTCAAACAGCCCCGTCAAAAAATAATAATTAAAAAAAAAAACATTGACTGGGTTGGTCTCAAACTGAGGATCAGATCTTCTATATTCTTACCTGTAAATATCTTACCATATAAAGCTTTGTAAGAAAGATGACTGACAGAGGTTTGAGGTTTTATGCGTTTTTAAGGCATTAAACCTTCAGCACTGATCAAGTAAAACAGCTTTGCTTGATATAAGCATAGCCAGGAGTGGAAAGTAATGAATTACATGTACTCTTTTTTGCAATCCTTGTGTATATGGGCAGTGGTAGCTCAGTGGTTAAGACACTGGGCTACTGATCGTAAGGTCATGAGTTTAAACTGTTGGGCCCTTGAGCAAGGCCCTTAACCCTCAAATGTATAAATGAGATAAATGTAAGGCGCTCTGGATAAGGGCGTCTGCCAAATGCCGTGAATGTAAAAAATATGGTTCACTATAACAGTATTTTTGTGAGCTGAACAAAAACAATAGAAACCCTCATAGAATATGTAATTGTTTTAATGGTTGTAATGGGAATTGTATTGGTTTTAATGGAAACTGTAATGGTCCCATGGGTCTCTACTTGTAATTTGTTGCCTTCTATTGGTGGCATGTTATGTCTAGTGGATATCATTAAGGACCAATAATGGTAATGGTAATGCTTTTAATGGTTAGCTGATGGTTTGTAATGATATTTGTTGTGGAAACCATTAGAATTTCTGTGATCGTTTCTATTGTTTTTTTGTTTTTTTGTTTTGTTTTTTCAGCAGGGTAGTAAATCATAGTACTTCAGTTTTTAAAAAATAAAATATTCAACTTTGCTACATTTATTTTTGATCAGTAGAACAATAAAATAACGCATTTAAACCCAGAAGACTGTACAACAATTAAAAGACGGTACATGTAAACTTGAAATAATTATTTTTCGAGACCCAATCACAATAAAGCAGTTTCCTGTTGAAAGTCTACGCTTCAGGTGCCTCATGCTTTATTCAGCAGCAGCAATGTCTGAGACAGTGAAGACAGACGAGCATCCCTGGCCCAATTTATCACATATCTTCAGTTTTACTTGATAATAGTTTTTGCAGTTTTACTGCAAATAATGTGGGCAAAAACCTGTGGCAAGATCAACATTTCACAGGTCACCGTCCAACCTGTGGAAACGTACAGGTAAGCCATTAGCTAGCTGTGTGAGCTATACTAGCTTGCCAGATCTGACGTTTTCGTGCATGAAAGCTCTGTATTAAACTTAACATGTCACTATGATGTTTGGTAGTGAAGTCCTGTTGTGATAAATACATCTAAGTGTTGCTAAAGCCCATAGGCAATGTGTAAGGGGCATCTTTGCTAGGTAGCTAACTACAGTATGTAGCTAGAAATGTATATTAATTTACATGACCTAGCTAGCTAGCTAATTATCTGAGCAAGCTACTGAAACCCCAACAGCATTTGGTTATCTTAGCGAACCAGCTAACACACGTGAAAAGACACACATTTAGATCTGCTATAGAAGAAGCTTCTGAAACCAATTTTAAAAGGAACCTTTTCAGGTCAGATGGAACCAATTAAAAGTCTGATCTAAAGCTTTCCAGAGGGTTCTGTTATCACTACAAATTGATCTTTTTTTTTCTTTTTCTTTTTTTTTTGAGAGGATGAAGGGATGGTTTCTGGGAGGAGGCAGCCCCGCTGATGGTTATTTGGCTACTCTCCTCTCATTAATCACCAGCCTCTGACACCTCGTATATTTACACTCTACACACACACACACACACACACACACACACACACACACACACACACACACACACACACACACACGTGTAAGGAGGATAGACAGACAATTTTGCTGATCTCTATTGAAATTATTCTCTTTCCATAAATTAATGATTTAATGCCAATTTAAAATGCAATTTTACATAATTTATGGAAATTAATTGTGATTAAAACTTGTTTTATGGTTAATTCCACTTAATTCCACTCCAACCTAAATCACAGTAAAGAAAAAAAAACAGCAGTTGGTGTTTACCATTAAATTATGAATATGTAAATAAAAACATTTAATTATTAAAACGAATACAAATAAAATATTTAAATAAATAAATAAATAAATAAGAGTTTTGAAAAACATTTACAAGTCACACATTATAACACGAAACTGGGCTTATTATTATTATTATTATTTCAAAGGTACAATCAGTTTTTATAGACTCGATAAACCTGACTTGCATTTGACATTTGAATTATGGTTCGGAATATATCGCGTATATTTTATTTAATGTAAATATACAGTATATTATGCTATTATAGATAATACCTGGGAGGCACAGCAGCGGAGTAGCGTTGCCACCTCACAGCTCCACAGTGTGTGGCTCGATCCTGAGCTTGAGTTAGTGTCTGTGTTGAGTTTCGCATGTTCTCCCCATGTCTACGTGGGTTTCCTCTGGGTTCTCCAGTTTCCTCCCATCCCTGTGATGGATTGGTGTCCCATCCAGTGTATAAAGCAGGTAAAGATTAAAGCAGTTACTAAAGATGAATTAACTGAATGAATCAAAGGCATTTTATATAATGGCAGATCATATTTATGATTATGTAATTATAGCTATTAATTATATATATATGTTACAATTACATATCTTTTAAGACTGCTACATTTCTACACTGATTTTGTTTATTTATTTGTTTTACCAGCAGTGATTTGAAATACTTCTGATCCATGCCAGACATTAAAAGTAAATAAGACATGTTGCTCAATGGATTTATTCAAACACTGTGGGACTCCAGACTTCACTTATCCAACCTGAATGTCCAGTTTTTCATTCGTCCTGACTAGATGGATAAATTAACTTAAACAGGCCATCAGCTTCCTCAACCCACTGGTAAACTGGTTAAACGTATCTCTGGGTTTTGGGGGAGAACCGTGCTCAGTGACCTAAAAACAAAGCTTCACAGCTGCAACTGGAAGATCTGAATGAGTTACTGATTTCCACTCATTAGGCTTAATAAGAGGTTAAACCATTCACTGCTTCCGGGACAGCTCATTCTTTCATTTCCTCTTCATTCGCTCTCAGTCTTTATCAAGTGTGCTAATGTCTAAGGTCTTTTACAGTATTCTCTGATAAAGAAATCAGCAATTGTTATACTGTTACTGTTATTCTATACAAGGATAGATAATGGACCCCTAGAACTGTGCTACAGAATATTTTTTTAAATCAGAGAAGGATATAATTTAAAGAACAGCAACGACAAAAAACTTCTCTGACTTCTCTGTGGTTTTGATGAACTACTGAAGACAGACTTGCACTGCCACTGATGTAGGCCTAACGTACGACTATGGAAAGATTCATTTTGGTTGTATGGTTATCTTATGCAAACATTTTATACAGTTCTATTCTGCTCCTGTTTCTAATCATTAATCCATCCCCATGATACATTTTCCCTTGTTTTAAATGTTTTAAGTGTGTTATACAGTTCTGTGCAAAAGTTTTAGGCACCCTATAGTTTTTAGTACAAACTTTGTCATAGATTTATTATTTTATGACGTCTACATTATCAAGTCAGTACAAAAAACATTTTAGATTCCCAAACATTAGTTTTCTAGCACAAAATTAAATGTTACAGAAAAATGTTTGTATGGCATTAAAGAAAGCAGCATATTACGTAATAGACCACTTTTCAGATAAAAAAACACAATGAAGGCTGCTGGGTTTTGCAGCATAAATAAGAAGCGAGTGTAAAAGTCAAAGTCTCCAGAAGAACTGTGTCTGGTTCTGCAAGATGCTTAATAAAACTTACCAGCTCATTTCCTTATAAAACTGCACAAATTGTACCGGAGACTACTATTTTTATTTTTATTTTTTTTGTCACACCAAATATTGACTTTGTTTCATTTACTACTGTTTACTGCTCTTTACTGTATTTTTTTTTTTTATTTAAATGTAGAAACATTTAAGTTCATTCTTTTGAAGGCATCTTTGCTCTACAGCATTTCTTTGCACAATACTGTAAACTTTTGCACAGTAATGTATATTATTTCTGTTTCTGCTAACATATTTATGGACACCAGTCTTCCAAAAGTTATTCCCTCAACTAGTGTGTTTATGATGGTGCTGAAGAGTGTAATAATTTTGTTTATGATCTCCCACAGGTGTTCAGTTAGTTGAGATCTGGTGAATGTGAACACTACTGCATATCATTTACATCCTTTTTACTCATCAAATTATTCAGTGGGCCCTTGTGCCGTGTGGATGGGGATATTGTCATCCTGGAAGTTCAGCTCCACTCCCCTCAGGATAGAAATGTTTATAGGATAAAGGTGATAAAGTCAGAAGAACTTTGTATTGATTTGCAGTGAAGTGTGCCACACATGCACTAGGCCACTTGTCGAAAATATGTTGAAAGCTGTCTCGTCTGACCATATTGCTCTTTTTTCCATTTCTCTGTAACCAGCGCTTGTGGGGTTTTTTGTTGTTGTTGTTTTTTTTTTTTTTGTGCCACTGAACTCTCAAAAGTGCATTTGTCTTTGTAACGAAGGGTTTATGCTCTGCAGCTCTACTATAATATCCCTCTCTGTGTTGTCAGAATGTTCTTACTGACAGTTTGATCACATCCTGCACTGACATTCCCAGTCACCCGAAGAACAGTTGCTCTTCCGATTTTCCCTTATATTCATTTTACACTAAAGCATGAGCATCATGGGCATTCCTACTACAATTTCCAGCACTGATCCATTTCCCATAGAAATACAGATGTCAGCAAGGTTGAAATCCAGCCAGCTGCTCGGTGTTTGAGACTGAAGCTCCTCCCAATAATGAACCCTCTTTGAAAAGATATTTTGGAGCAAAACTGGATCAAAACAGGACCTGTTCAAAATGTTTATACTTGCCATAGAGCATGGTAGGATGTTAAGTGCTAAAGGGTATCATGCAGAATCCTATGTCTTTCCACACATTTTTTTTTTTGTATTGTGGTTTTAAATTTCTTTTACATTTATCAACCATATATGTGATTTTGTCTTAAACAGTTTGTAAGCTCGCAACATGCTGAGAGAGAGAGAGAGAGAGAGAGAGAGAGAGAGAGAGAAGCAAGGTTTCAGTATTTTCCACACTGAGCTCTCCGTGATAATCCATCAGCACTGACAGGCATAGAGAAAATGATAGCCCGAGTATCACAGCCAACACTCCTATTCAAATAAATCTGCTGATTACTCACTCACACATCTCACACTGCCGCACTCCACACTACCTGCACTTTCTCTTCATCTGCATTCTGTTTCTGGTTAATTATTATAAATTATGCTAAACATTAGAAGTGTTTTTTTTTTTTGTTTTTTTTTTAAGAATTACTCTATCTTAAAATTCTGTGTAGAGACCTCCGTGACTATATAAGTTTGTAATTCAGCATGTGGTATTCAACACTCAACAGGCCAGCATATCTACAGTAGATTCCCAGTTGGTCCAGATTTACTAGAAACCTCAAGGAAACAATAGGCCTATACAATGTTCTCCAGCATCGTCGCTGTTACATAATTACATTTCTTTCTTTACTCTTGTCGTTATGAGAGGGTTCGGAAATAGGTTGTAATAGTAAACAACGTGGCACGAGATGTGAATAAGCGGGTTGCTCTGGCATATCGTGTTTACAGATTAAATTGAATAGCGCACAGATGAACACGGTAAGGCAAATTAAACCCCGCACACGTTCAGTCAACACTTTTGTGTGGGTATTTTGCCGCAGGAGATAGCTAATAGTTTTTGCGCTTTTGGTGCGCAGCATTTATGCGCAAAGGCGCACAAACATTATTTGACTATTTCATTTTAGCACTACTCTCAGCGCAGGCGATTGGTCGCTGTGTGCGTGGTTTTGTTTGTTTGTTTGTTTGTTGTTTGCAGTTTTAAAATCAGCCCATATAAACGTGTTTCATTCTGAGCACTTTTACACCCATTCTTCTATTCACCATCTGGTGTCTAAACGAACGAAAACGCACGTGGTGTTTGCGCGCACACACAGCCTACATAAACGCCAAACTCCTCATAAATACGACGATAGCGCGAGAGTCTGTGTGGGATAAAGAACTTCGCGTTGTGCCATTTGCAGCTTTCTCCAAGGGCTCATTACCGGGAGCGTGTGACGTCACGGGAGATTCTGCCTCCTAGTCCATGTTCCTTCTCTCTCTCTCTCTCTCTCTCTCTCTCACACACACACACACACAAACACACACACACACACACACCGAGAGGTCTGTTAGCGGGTCACACTCCGAATATCATCACTCTATCTTCTCGGATTATCACCTCGGAACAATGCAGCCAGTGGTGGAGAAATCGCAGAGGGAATGAGGAATACACACTCTGATAACCGAGCGACTTTTTCAACGAGTTGTTAACAGAAGTCCTCTAGACGCTTTTTAGAGCAGGAGTGGGATTTACGCATGAAGCATGGATGATTTGTGCAGTCTCACATCGGATGACATGAGCTTCTTCATACAGCTTATTTAAAAATAATAATAATAATAATAATTTTTTTTTTTTTTTAAACTTGGATGCATTTTCCATTATTACAACTGTGCGGTTACCAAATGGCAGACTACATGCACCACAGTAGAAGTTCTGTCCACCATGGGCAGGTTTACCAAGTGGAACCGGAAAAGATGATACAGCAGAATTAATATATGGTATGAACTGTGGTCGATTCTCAATATGCATGTAGGCGCATTGCATTTTTCAGCGAGGCCTTATGGTAGGTTATATTATATATAGTGTATATTATATTGCATGCGTAATATACATAGCAGCGTAATAAATTTCCCTGCTCGAATTTTTATTTATTTATTTTTTTTTTGCAAATGCTGATAGACGCATAAAGGCTTGCAAATTCAGGCTTGTTGTTATTGAGAGAAGGTTTTTTTTTTTTTAAATAAATAAATAAATAAAGTGCAAAATGGAGTTTGTGTTATGTAAAGGCGCGCTGGTTGTGTTATGGTTAGTCTTTCTGAACTGTTCTCTAATGGCCCCGTTTGGTAACTGAGTAATTTATAGTGCAGTGTTTAATAACTCCAAAAAAAAAAAAAAAGAAGGCAGTTAAACAGAACAAACGTGCGCTCGGATGTGATGAGTCGCTGAAGAGGAGAAATCGGCACCTTTTCCATAAGCAGAGCGCGTTGTGATACCGTTTCCCCGGAGCGCAGCAGCGAAACCTGAAGTTTGAGGTGGGCTTTTATTATGCGAAGCGGCGTTGCGACGTGTCAGAAATGAAGGAAAAGTCCAAGAATGCGGCAAAAACGAGACGAGAGAAAGAAAATGGAGAGTTTTACGAGCTTGCCAAGCTCCTGCCTCTGCCCTCGGCCATCACCTCGCAATTGGATAAGGCCTCCATCATCAGACTGACCTCCAGCTACCTGAAGATGAGGGCCGTGTTTCCCGACGGTAAGATTTACAGCAGACACACGGAGAAAGCGTTTTACCATTCAAACGTGTTGGGTAATATAAACCCATCACTGGTACGAACCGGCATTAGTCAATCTACATACCCTTTTATTTTTTTGGAAAGCAATTTCCTCATTTTATACGTAAGGTATTACCCTGTTTCACCTGACTAGAAACGAGCTACTCTATATATTATTATCACTATTATTTCTCTTTTATTTTGCTTAAGCCTGATGTGTTATTTAGAATCCATGTCCTCAATAATTAGTCTCCATTCTTACTTATGTTGCGCATTTTAGAAAGATGTTGTAGAATCGTAAACTTACACATTTAAAACGGATATCCTGAATTTATATATTTCTGTAAAGCTGCTTTGTGACAATGTCCACCGTTAAAAGCGCTATGCAAATAAACTGGGATCGAACTGAATTGAATATTCCTGTTTCTACATTATAAAAGCCAGCACGAGCTGCCTTACTGTTGATATAGCCTAATAATCTATAGTGTCCTGTCCCACACCCCGTGTCACTGGAAATCTCGGCTTCTATACGTTCTTATTATATTGGCAGACTATAGACATAGACACCTTTTGTCTAAACACCTGCATGTTTACACTGATTCAAAAGCAGAAACGTGTACAGAGTGAATTCTCAGAGTAAAATAATACATCGCACGCGCTGCTTTAGTTACTACTGGGGTATGAACCAAGTGTTTTTATCAGTCTGCAGCAATTTGTCAAAATAATTTAGAAATGTTTAGAAAGGTGTTTTTTGTTTGTTTGTTGTTTGTTTTTGTTTTTTTTGTCTCTGTTTGTGTTTAGTAGTTTGTAAGTTAAAAAGATTGCTGTACAATGTAACAGGTTGTGGCATTAATGTTACACATTATAGGCACGTGTAAGTTTTACGAGTTTGTCGAATTTCGTGTTTATAATTGGCTGTAATGCCTTAGTAATGTGTTTACGTTATGATACAGGCTATGAACTTTGGATGAATGAACATGCGGGGAAATAATATCCCCTATTATCCAGAAAGGAAAATCTAAATAAATAAATAAATAAATAGGATAAATGAAATAGATGAATAGCCAGATTTAAACAGGAGAAAGGAGCCTACAGAAGAATAAAACCACTCCATTTGTTTTCACTTAGAAGATGCAAAGGTAAGAAGCCGATCTTTTACAGGTGGTTGAAAACATGTCAGTGAATGAAACAGACCTACACTGCAAATATCTCATCTAAGATTTGATAACTATTTTAATATTTTGTAGATTTGTGGGATTTTTTGTTTGTTTGTTTTTTAATAGCCTCTTTAAAAAAAAAAAAAAAAAAAAAAAAAAAAAAAAGGAACAATTTTTACTCAAAACCTACAGATTAGATTATAGATGTTTTAAAAACCCATTATATGTTCGTTAAATATTCTGTGGATGTTTGTTTTTATTTTAATGAATCTTTGAAAATATCGCATTAATTTGAGCTCGCAGAAGTCCATTAACCGTCGACATTTTAAACCTGTATGTACTTAATTAACCTGGCTTTTTTATTTTTTATAAATATCATTGTTATAAAGTTTTTATATATAAAAACATACATTCGGTTATTTCAATGATCAAGTTTTGTAAGTTATCATTGTAACGCTTAGACTGCCGGCAGTGTTAAAGATTTGCGGCAATCACAATGACAGTGTTAATCAGGCTTCCCATAATGAAACAGTAGAAGATAATCCTGTAGTCAAATTAGTGGCTTTTTTGAAATTGGCCTAAATACAGTTGTGTTTTTCCAAGAACACAGTCACATAAAAAATAACATGAACACGCCGTCTGGTAGACTAGTTACACATTTATGCTCAGTCGTATATTTTAAATATAGAATAATCCGCTATACTTTAGATGTGATCTTTGTTTAATGCGCTATTGGGTGTTTAGAATAGACAATAGATTAAATTAGCCTTTTAGAAACAGCTCATAGACTGCACATGGGGCATATGACGGAAAATCTGTTGACCATTAAGACCCGCTTAAAAAGGCAAACTGTTGGTTTTTTTAGTCAAATTAATATATATATATATATATATCCATCTATCTATCTATCTATATGCAACATTATCAGTTGTTGAAACAGGAAATGCGATGAAATGAAACAGGATTTCTCAAAATAGACTCAGTAAATTCTACATTTAGGATATATATATATATATATAAATCCGCCCATTTCCTGTTTCAACAATTGATAATGTTGCATCAATGTTGCATTAGTGGCAAATACTTTATCATTAATTTATCATTAAATTAATTTTAATTTATCATTAGACCAAACCATTAACGATGTGCTACAGTGTTGTACAGTTAAAATCAATGATATCTAAACTTTGTGGAATTTATATTTCACGCGGTAAATAATCCCAAAACCCGGAAAAAATATTCTTCATTAAACAAGCAGCGCCTCATGGTTACAATACATGTTAGTCGCATTTCAATTTGCGTTTTGGGAAATAAACCCAGATTAAGTACATATAATTAATTAAAAAATAATAATAATAATAATTAAAAAAAAAAAAAAAAAAAACAGAATTTAGATTAAGCTGATAAAAGCCGGCCTGTTAGACAATGATGAGGAGAGCCGATACTACACAGACCTGTGTGATTACGTCGCCTGAATAAAAGTCAGTTTTATATTTATAGCCTACAGTTTTTATAAAGTCCTGAAGTATTGTTAGTCATCACCGCGGAGTCAGTGCTGAACATCTATGTGTGTGTGTGTGTGTGTGTGTGTGTGTGTGTAAGGTGTGGGGGAGGCATGGGGCGAGGCGGCGCGCTGCAGTCCGCTTGACTCGGTGGCCAAAGAGCTCGGAGCACACCTGCTGCAGGTTAGTGCGCGCGCACACACACACACACACACACACACACACACATACAGGTGTGTTGCTCCCGCATGTGCGTGTGATTACTTTTATTATTATTAGTAGTAGTAGTAGTAGTGTTGCTTTTGTTGTTTTTATTATATAGTATATAATATATAACACTAATATTATAAACAGTATATAACATAACATTATATGTTGTCATTATTATTGTTGTTTATTTTTTTTTAATGTTGTTAATTTTCTATAATTTTCTGCAGTATTGTATTTGAGCCACTCTTTCAATTAAAGCCACCGGTAGTGTTGAGTTCAATTTAATGTAATTGAAAGACTGTGTGTATGTTGTATATTGTAAGAGAGAGAGAGAGAGAGAGAGAGAGAGAGAGGGAGAGAGAGAGAGAGAGAGATCTAAATCTATAGGTTTTAGCCAAACTATAAAATAGTTCATAGTTTAACAATTTAAATAATATGAACACTTCAGAATATATGCAATAATAAAAGTGTACATTTCTGCATTATACTGTTTGCAGTCAGTTACAGTTAATTAAGAGATGTAATGTAATGATATGTTATGTTGATTTATCACAGTTGACTTGATTATACTTTTGATTTTGATTTTTTATTCTTTAGACTCTGGATGGCTTTGTGTTTGTTGTCGCCTCTGATGGCAAAATCATGTATATCTCTGAGACGGCCTCGGTTCACCTCGGCTTATCACAGGTGAGTCCATGTCTACCCTGTGTATAAACTCTTTTAAAATAAACTTCATAACTTAACTGAGATCACGTTCAGAACCGGGCCATGCTGATATGCTCTTTGAAGCATTTTATTTGTCACCCTGTGGTGATAAATGATACAATGGAGAGTAAATGTCTAACCTGGAGAATATTATCTGATGGTGTGTGTGTGTGTGTGTGTGTGTGTGTGTGTGTGTGTGTGTGTGTGTGGTGAGCTGTGTGTCCTGATGGGATTCTTTAGGCTGGTTTTGTTCAATACACCAGTTTGCGGGATGTGAAATCACAAAGTTTGTTTGCTCAGCACACTGAAAACACTGAGGTCTGGGTCATGCAAATGTCACTATTTCTCAGCTGTTGCATATGTGGTTGAATAAGCTTCAGTCTGCTAACTGATGAAAAGGAAACACAGATGAAGCAATTGTGGATTCCTTAACGCTTCGAGTTATAAGCTGGAAGATGTGCAATCGGAGGAGGAAATGAACCCATCCAGTTAATTGTGTGATGGTTTGTTTGGCTATTTGAACAGATGTAGTGGGAGATGGAGAGAATTGAGAATTGCTGTGCTGAAAGATACACAGGAGATTTATTCCTGGAAGCAGTGATACACATTGTGTTTGTGCTTCATGAAGGCACACACACAAACATGCACACAAACACAAGGCTATTCTCCAATTTGGATTTGTCCACAATAAAAGTTACAGTAAAATACATTAAGGCAAACCTCTAGGGTTGTTTTTAGCATTAGGATGGCATTTCACAATAAAATTAAAATACTCAATATGTTCAAATTATGTAATATACCATATACTCTAGGAATTCATCTTCTTGTTGTTTTTTTAAACAGTAACTTCCATTTCTGTGTTCACACTGTAAACTAAAACCAATGCGTGAAACAATAGACTACTTTAAGGAAATGTAGGCAAAGCATTTTACCTGAAGGTGATTTCTTTAAGAAATAAGACTCGCCCTCTTTCCTGCCTCAAACATTAAAAAAAGGAGTCGTTTTACTAACATATATGCAGGATGTACAGGTCATCTAAATGGCAAAAGACCTTTTCACCAATGATACAATGAACTTTGCATAGCCATTTTTAATTGATTTGCATGCATGTGTAATACTGTCCACTTCGCTGTGAGCATTTTCCATTGACATCGACTGAATAGGGTTTCAATCTAAAAAGGAATAGCTTGACCAACATAACTAACGAGTGTGTTGCAAAGATGATTAGGAAAAGTGAAGATTGCTAGCTTTCGTTCACCAAAAACGGCCAGCGTTCTTGTAAATGAAGCTCTTGGGGATTGTGATGGACGATATAACGATGAGCAACAGTGGTCTGTGGAGTTGAGATATGACTCTGTAAAGTGTGTTTTTAATTGTTTTTTTTTTTCTCTCTCTCTGAGAAATACCTGAATATCAAAATATATATCAGAATATCATTCACAAAAAAAAGTTTGATCAAATCATGAATGAAAGTTAACTCATTAGTGCGATGCTAGGTGAACGCTTCTTTCTTTTAATTAGGAGTTAGCAAAATACTTTATTTATATATTTGTTCTATATTTGTTAGGCTAGTGACTTGGTGAGTGTTTGTGTGCGTGTTTATGTGTGTGTGTGTGTGTGTGTGTGAGAGAGAGTAAGAGTAAGAGAGCGAGAGCGCACCATGTGTTGTACTGTGCTTTAAAACTTAAACTAAGTAATACAGTTTTGATTTGAATGCATTATTATATTCTTTCAAGTACAGCCAAGAGTAGCTCTTCATCATGAGACTGTGTTTTTGAAAACAGCCTTCATGTGTTTTTAATTTCATGAAATTATTTTTTAAAAATCAACAAACCAAATGAGGAATTTTGTTCTGATCTGTATGTTAAAATGATGAGAAATAATGAGAAATTAAAGCTGAGGTATGCAGAACATGTGTTCATGTGTGAACATGTGTTGGGTGTGTTTGACATGGGTGAGATTACTCAGATAGCCACTCACTCACTCACTCACTCACCCACTCACTCACGCTCATGTAACACACCTAGTTTGGGTCTTTGTAGGTACTTTTAAAATACAATGCTGTTTTTACTCAAATTAGCACTACTTATAGACGGCTCACACACACAGTACTATGCAAATAACCAAGTTGCTGTTTATGCAGAAACACCTGCATATACCAGCTATTGAACGTTCAAAGATATGATGCACATTCATGCTCATAAGTATACACTACCAGTCAAAAGACTGGACACATTAAACTCAATAAATGTTGTTTCACGGCCTTTAAAGACATTTTGATAAAAGCACACGATAGAAATTCGTATCTATTGCAAATGTAAATACTGATGTTAATGCCTATGTATAAATTTATTTCTGAATCCAAATGTGTATTTTAATATGTTTTTACTTAAAATTAAATCGTTTCCCCAAAACAAAAAAAGTACAAAAAAAAGTAGTTTTCATTTATATTTAGGAGAAGCAGTGATGAGCTTGGCAGAACTCTCCTATATACGTGAAGCTGTCTCATGAAGCTGGTTGAGAAAGAGTGTGCAAAGATTAATAAGGAGATCTGTTAAGAATATAAAATATAATAGAATTTTGAATATATATATATATATATATATATATATATATATATATAATAGCATCATTCCATGTGCATTATTTCATAGTGTTAATGTCGCCATTATTATTTACAAAAATAGTAGATAAAATAAAAAAAATAGCAAAGTAGTATAGTAGAAAATAGTAAAATAGAATAGTAAAAAAAATTAAGAAAACCCTATGAGCAGTTCTTATAAGAAGTTTTTGACTGGTATGTAGAAGTGTCATGAATAACATCATAGTCAGATGTGAGACTCGTGGAAATTGTGAAATCACACGTCGGTCGATCAGTGCTATCTTAATCTGAGAAAGTTTGTGTGCGTAGCCTTCCGCATCGGCGCTGTGTATGTGGACGCATCACTAAGCTGCAGCTCCCACAAAGCTCAGCTTAGATCCTGAGCCGCAGCTGCTTAGAAAGCAATTTGTAGCTGAAGTGGTGAGCGGTGGCCCTCGCCGTCTCCGACCTGCCCTACTAATTTGCGCAGCAAAATAGATCAAAGTCCAGCCTGCACTCGGCTTTGTTTTCACATGCAAATCATCTCCCTTTTTTTTTTTTTTTCGCAGACGTTAACCCTTTGCTTTGGCTGGTGTCAGTGTCCTTTTAGAGCGCAACTGAATCAGCCTGGATCTCTTTGAATGAGACATAGATCGATTTCAGAGGACTGGAAGCTTAGCTTTAGCCCCACCACCAACATCACACCACACACACACACACACACACACACCAAATAGACATTTCTCTGAGCTGAGGTAATCTTCTTAAACGTCAGAGATTACAACTAATCCTGATCTGAAAAATGGTTACATTTGTCTAAAAAGTTCTACCTCTTTAAAAAAGAAAAAAAGAAAAAAAAAAAGACATGGTAGTAAGCTGATGAATTAAATGCATAATTATCCAAAACACATCCAACACAACAATACTGACAAATGTAAGCTGTATTCTCTGTATTCTGTAGCTCCTCTCTGTTTCTTTTCTCGCAGGTTGAGTTGACAGGTAACAGCATATTTGAATACATACACCCGTCTGACCATGACGAGATGACTGCAGTGCTGAGCGCTCACCAGCCACTTCACCCGCACCTTCTGCCAGGTTAGCAGGCTTACTGACACACACACACACACACACACACACACACACACACATAAATACACGAACATAAATATATCCATGTGCGCCAGGCACCAAACACTCAGCGCACAGGCATGAATATGGACACACACAGCGCTGATCTGTCATATTTGTCTGTGTCTCAGAGTACGAGATGGAGCGATCCTTCTTCCTCAGGATGAAGTGTGTATTAGCCAAGCGGAACGCAGGGCTGACGTGCGGTGGTTACAAGGTAATCTCTCACTCACTGTAAACATCTTGTTGAGAAACACCAATCTGCCGACCCAAAAGCTTATGTACACTGTAAATGAGTTCAGAGCTGTCTTTGCTGAACGAAGCTGCTATAGGCCTGAGAATATAATCAGCACGATTAACTTTGTTGATAGACTAAAAGAGGCTCATGTGTTCTCTTTCATATTTTAACTTGACAAAGGCAAGTGATTAATAACACTCTGTGTATACAGCACTGTGCAAAAGTTTTAGGCACATGAAAAGAAATGCTGTAGAGCAAAGATGCCTTCAAAATAATGAAATTAAATGTTTCTACATTAAAAAAAAATACAGTAAAGAGCAGTAAACAGTAGTAAATGAAACAAAGTCAATATTTGGTGTGACAAAAAAATAAAAATAAAAATAGTAGTCTCCGGTACAATTAGTGTAGTTTTATAAGGAAATGAGCTGGTAAGTTTTATTGAGCATCTTGCAGAAGCAGCCACAGTTCTTCTGGACACTTTGACTTTCGCACTTGCTTCTTATTTTTGCAGCAAAACCCAGCAGCCTTCATTGTGTTTTTTGTCTGAAAAGTGTCTCTTACGTAATATACTTCTTTCTTTAATGACATACAAACATTTTTCTGTAACATTTAATTTTGTGCTACAAAACTAATGTTTGGGAATCTAAAATGTTTTTTTTTGTACTGACTTGATAATGTAGAAGTCATGAAATAAAAAAAATTATAAAAAGTTTGTACTAAAAAAAAATAATAATAATAAAAAAAAATAGGGTGCCTAAAACTTTTGTACAGTACTGTATAAACAGAGATTTTTGAATCATCTTTTACACATACTACAATGTGTCCCAAAAGTCTCCATACAAAGCGGAAATGAACAATTTTTAGCAAAATGTCTATCAAACTGTTTCATATTTGGTTTATATTATTATTATTATTATTATTATTAATAATATTAATAGTAGTAGTAGTAGTAGTAGTAGTAGTATCTTCAGACAGCCTTTAAGAATGCCTTTGACAAAAGAAAAACATACTGAAATCATTCTCATGGCTGGATCGGGAAGCTGTCGCAAGGTTGCGATGGACATTCAATTACACACAGAACACCGGATGTGTTAACACGAGTTCATCACGAGTGGGAGAGACGTGTGTGTTTACGAAAAAATGGCAATCATGTAGAGGATGTTTTGTAATTAAAGCTACATTTAGCTAAAAAAGGGTTCATTTCCCCTATGTATAGAGACTTTCAGGACACCTTTGTTCTGATAATGCTTTTCACTTTCAAAAATCTGCCTAAATGTGATAGGGCATCGTTTTAAAATTCCCTCCTCCATTCACTCCTGTCTAATAAGACTCCTAAAAAGCCCCTCATTCAGTGTGGTGCACACTTTCTACAATGTATTTGGCCACATGCTTTGTTAGATAGGAGATTAGGGCTAGTCCTGGCCTGAAGTATGATAGTAAACGAAGACACTGAAAATCTTGAAAATACTGAAAAGCTGACAAGTTGCATTCATTAAATGTGGCAACAAAAGAATCCGGACCAGGAAAGTTTTAATCGGCGAGGATCATGTATCTGTAACAGCTCTCCTAGCTCTCGCCTCAGCTGCTTTCTGTCCTCTGTGTTCGCGTGAGCACGGACGCGAGCGGTGCCGGGGAAATCCTCCCTGCCTCCTTCCCTCATAAATCATCCTCCCGATTGCTTTTGGAGATTTGTTTGAAATTTACATTGGCACTAAACAAGCTTGGTATGTTAAAGAGAGAATGAATCATGTACTGCATTCAGAGGCAGAGCTGCAGATCCAGATAAATGAGGCCAAACAGGATCTTTGCTGCCGAGAGCATGTGTGTGTCCTATTAAAGAGCACCGAGACCCTAGGCAGAGCTCATCTGACCAAAATAAGTTCAGACAGAACATACTCACATAACACACACACACACACCACACACAAACGCACACATCTTCCCTCATCCGTCAGCACATCCCGCTCTGGAAGATCTGCTCTCCAGACTACAAGAGGTGAGCTTGAAGAGGAGAGGATCAGTGGGGGAAAAAGCGTGGGTCTCGTGCGCGTGTGATGTGATGTGTAGCCTTACAGCAGCGCACACATTCTTCTACTTAGAATAAATGTCAAGAATAAGTTGAATGCGTTAGATTTTGTCTGGTTAAATGTAACATCTGTGAAGAAAAAAAAAACAAATTTACTCTTACAGAATTAATTTGACTTCATTTGAATTAAGTATCTGAGAGTAAAATCAACGGAGGCGATTTGGATTTTTAGTGTGATGGACACTGAAATACTGAACACAGTTTTAGGGTGATTCCGTGACTGCCATGCCATTTAGTCCTTGTAACTCTTAAGCATTTAATGTTAATGCAATTAAAAAAAAAAAAAGTATATACTAACTTTAATACCTTTCACTTTTCAACATTTAACAATTAATAAATGAATGTGCCTAGAAACAATGTCTTATTATTAACCTTATACCTACTTTTTTCTTTTCTGCAATCAGCTGTTAAATAAGTAAAAGAGTTTAAAGCATAGAATGATGAAATACACAAATGCAGTTACCTAGCTGAATTATTAATAGTTACTATAAATTGGGTAACATGTTTCTCGCTGTACTTTAAAAGTGACCTCGTCAGTCAATATTCACAATATCAATGAAAATAAAGAAATAGAGAATGAGAGAACTTACGTTTCTTCTTCCCGTGATCTTCAGGGAATGTGGATGATGCAACTTCCTGTTAAACATGTAAATTGCGGAATATTTTATGGGGCGAACGTGTTCAGTGCAAACAATGATATCATAGCAAATGCAGATAAATAAATGAAAAGTTAGCTAATATTTCTCATTGTGAGCTTATTATATTACAAGTAATATATATATATATATATAAAATGTACAAACTTTGTTATAGGTTTTTTTTTTATTTTATTACGTCTACATTACCAAGTCAGTACAAAAAACATTTTAGATTCCCAAACATTAGTTTTCCAGCACAAAATTAAATGTTAGAGAAAAATGTTTGTATTTTTTGTCATTAAAGAAAGCAGCATATTACGTAAGAGACACTTTTCAGACAAAAAACACAATGAAGGCTGCTGGGTTTTGCTGCAAAAATAAGAAGAAAGTGTGAAAGTCAAAGTCTCCAGAAGAACTGTGTCTGGTTCTGCAAGATGCTCAATAAAACTTACCAGCTCATGTCCTTATAAAACTGCACACATTGTACCGGAGACTACTATTTTTATTTTTATTTTTTGTCACACCAAATAGTGACTTTGTTTCATTTACTACTGTTTACTGCTCTTTACAGTATTTTTCTTAAATGTAGAAACATTTAATTTCATTATTTTGAAGGCATCTTTGCTCTACAGCATTTCCTTGCATGTGCCTAAACATTTGCACAGTACTATATGTATATACAAGACATATTTACAAATATCAAGCATTTAATGGTCTTATTCTGTTGACAGATCATTAAAACAACTCTTGAAATAATTATGTGGCAAAAGAATATGACCATTACAAGCTTGAAATGAGTAAAAAATATCTAGATGTAAGACACTGGGAAAACAAGCTAATGAAGATAAATATTAATTGAATTTCAAGATAATTTTAGTTGCTAAAATAGCAAATGTACATTTGTCCTAATCTATAATGTATGACTTACAGAAATGGATGTTTCAGCATGTGATGTTAAACCCATTAACACAAAACCTGCAGATTTTTAAATAATTTAATGATTATATAAAGGTTAAGTGTAGTTATAGTGGACTGGGACAAGTACAATGCTGTTTTCTAAGTGCTGTAGATTTTTTAGGTTTTAGGTTATTTATATGAGACATGCACGTAGGTTTGAATGAACGACACTTTACCTGTGTTTAAATTTGTTAAATGTCTTTTATATTTACTTTTCATGCATATCTGTAAATGTAGTATCAGTGGGACACACATGGCATCCCATTAGTGGAATCACACTTCAAGCTATAAGGTTGTTTCAGTGGGTAATGACTTTTTTTTTGTCTGTGGCATATAGCACTAAGCCTGGTCTGTTTTTTCTTTTGCATGTGTGTGCAGGTGATTCACTGCAGTGGTTATCTAAAGGTTCGCCAGTATGTGATGGAGGTGTGTCTCTACGAGTCCTGCTATCAGATTGTGGGTCTGGTGGCCGTGGGTCACTCTCTGCCTCCCAGCGGCATCACCGAGATCAAACTCCACAGCAACATGTTCATGTTCCGCGCCAGCCTAGACCTCAAGCTCATCTTCCTCGACAGCAGGTGAGGCCTACGGCACTCATCATCATCACGTGTAGAGCCAGATCAAATCCTGACCCCTCCCGTGACATTGTTCAATCAATGTAGCAAAGCCTCCTGAAAAGTTCACTGCTCTCAAGGTGTTGCTGAACGTGAAGGCGAGTTTGCATATTCAAACAAAGGCTACATTTACTCAGCAAATTGTGCTGCCCAAATCAGATGTTTTTCATATTCGTTTCTGGAGCTGATTTTTTGATCGCAAGTATTTTCCAAATCAGAAGTGTCATGACATACAAATACCTGGTAAAATTATTTTCACTTCCAAATCTGGAGTAAAAAAAAAAAGAAAAAAAAATTAAATTCTTTAAGGAAAAGTCAAAATGTAGTTCAAGCCTAAATGTAAACCAATTCCAAAATACACACAATTTGCTTTATTATTACTGCGACTTCATTATGCTCTCTGTCTCCACACCAGAGTGGCTGAGTTGACCGGTTATGAGCCGCAGGACCTGATAGAGAAAACCCTGTACCATCACGTCCATGGCTGTGACGTGTTCCACCTGAGATATGCACACCACTTACGTGAGTCCCTGTACAACCTGATCAAATGAACCACACTGCAGTAAACACATTATTAGAAATTTGAGAGTTGATGAATTAAAAATGGAGTTGACTTATTAAAGCATGCATGACTGATGTGTAAACAAAAGAAGCATGAATACGACGTGTGCCGATAACATGACTAAAAGCATTTAGTGCCGTTCTATGCATATATTTATAGACCCTGAACCATTAAACACTTTAATGGGATTGAAATGAACCGTGGAACACTTTTAATGACCGGCCGCAACACGTTCCTTGGATTTCGGTGAAATATGGGCATGAATGTATGTATTCTATTAGACGTATGCATTTCTCCATGGATTCATGCCGTCACCTTGGAGACAGGGATATTAAGTAAACAGGGATATGAGCATGCTGGGGTTGGAGAAATCGGAGTAGCAGTGTATCGTGAACTCTCTCTCTCTCTCCTCTCTCGTTGCAGTACTGGTGAAAGGGCAGGTCACCACAAAGTATTACCGCATGTTGTCCAAGCATGGCGGCTGGGTCTGGGTCCAGAGTTACGCCACCATCGTGCACAACAGCCGCTCCTCTCGGCCGCACTGTATAGTTAGTGTCAACTACGTTCTCACGTGAGTCCCTGATGTCATCTTTAAGCTCTTTCAATATTTCTGCATGTCCATTGCTAAACAGTTAAACTGTCCAAACTAAAATGATAAGAATTTGTTTGTGTGTTAAGATGATTGGGGTTCTGGATCTCATTTTGGCATGTGCGATGTTATTATTTTATTAGCTACTATTGTTAAAGTTGCTTTTGTTAATATTTGATTATTTTAATTAGAAACCTAATTGACTTGCGACTTGAATTAAATGACTTTTGAATTATGCCAGGGACACTAATGGTTCACTCATAGGAAGGTGTTCATTTCCTGTCCTATATGCTTAATATTTGTACTGCTGCGATTTTGAGAATTTTTACACTGAAAGGGGTCACTGGCTGTAAAATGTTTCAGAACGCATATTGAATTAACTCCTTACTCAGACCCAATTATGTCACCATAGCCATGTAATGCATTTCTCTTGTTGCCATGCAGGCGTTTTTATTTTGCATAAAAACAGCCGGATTAAACCCCTTTACTAACCCCATATTGTGTGTGCGTTTATTCTACAGAGATATTGAGTATAAGGACTTGCAATTGTCTCAGGAGCAGCTCAGGGCCAGACCAGTCCTGTCCTATAAGAGTTCCCACTCTCCCCCACAGGACTTGCGCAAACAGTTCAAAGCCAAAACAGCCCGAGTCAAAACCAAACCCAAAACATCCCCATACGCACAGGTACAACGACACTGCCACTTACTGCACACAAACATGCCGGTATACAAATTCAAACACGTACACGAAGACAATCACATAGACATGCTGTGCCCTCCAGAATTATAGGCACCCTTCATAAGGATGTGCACAAATGACTGTATAAAATAAATTGTACACAAAACAATTAAACAAATCAAACTATAGGAAAAACACTTTAATATTTGTTGTAACAACAAAAATTTTTTTTATTGTCATCTTTAAAAAACGTGTTTCCCTGGGGTATAAATATTTTATACTATTAGATATTTTATAATATTTATAATTATATTTTCCTTGTTTCCCAGGGGTATAAATATAAGGCTGCATACATAAGAAAAAACCCTTTCTAATCTATTACCATGGAAAAACCAAAGGTGATCTGTGCAAAAAAAGCATCAGAAAATTAAAAAATTAAGCCCAATTAGGGTCATAATTAAAAAGTTTCACATGTCTGAAACAGGAAATTTGGTAGCAGATAGACCCATGAGAACAGTGTGATCATGGGTCTATTTGCTGCCAAATTTCCTGTTTTGACTTTCCTGTTCAGTTTAGTCAATTTTTGAGGCTGTCAAGTTTCAAAATCGCCTGTTAAATGGCACTTTCACAGCAACAAGCTGTTTGGAAGCATTAAAGAAGCTTTCCCTGAGAGCCTTTCCTAAACTCACAGAGTGAGTATTAAATGTAAGTAGGTGAGTATTAAATGTACAGATCATTTAGAAACCAGAGTTTTGTAGATACTATACTGTAGATACTATACTAAAGATCAAAATATCACTCAGTGCATGTGTTATTCCTTTTATACATTAATTTGCTCGTTTTCATGAAATCTGGAGGTACTGTGTAAACCCGAAACACACTCTAGTGGCAAGAGTCCTATTTAAATTTTTCTACATTTAACTGTTTTGATTGTTTACATGTTGATGTGCATTTATCCCCACCAGCTCTCCATGTCCTCTGATAAGTTGGAATCCCCTCCAGGAGGTAGCTGGAAGTCGAGTCCTCCATGCAGCCTCTCAGCCAGCCAGGAAAAGAGTCCAGTCTCACTGTCCAACCCTGAGCCGGGCGAGATGCTGCCCTATAGTCTGCCGCTACCGTACTCGTGCGCACAAGCCCATACATGCCTCCGTGAGGACTGCAGGAAGCTGCGGCCAGTGACGAGTTCCCCAGAGCAGGATGAGTGTCAGCTCCTGTCAGGTCCAGTGGTCCACAGAGACGAACACTGGGGCAACACAGGCTCCCCCAAACACCCTTTAAATCCACACACACTCAGCACCAAATCATCTCTGCACAACGGCAGCTCAACCACCTCATCGTATGGCAACAGTTATGCAGGTAAGAACAAGAGAATGACAATGTCCAAATCAACCACCTTGCTTCAATAGGAATGGCGTCTGAACATTTGGCCAATGATACAAATAAATAATCAACCAATTCTGAATGAATGTACGTCAAGTTTCATCAGAATTTTTTTTATACTTCTAATTGTAAATTAGCCAATGTTAAGTCTACAATATGTTTTGCCCTAATAATTCATAGATTTTATTTTATTCTATGACTGATGTAAAGGATTCATTCTGCAATAGTACAGACACCATCTATCCTATCAGCATCATTGTAAACATCCTACCATTGGGCCATTTTGATGCATCAAAACTGCACCATATTCATGAGACAGGCCATGTGGTGTCAGCCCCCACTACTCCTTCCAACATTTGAAAGGGACCACCATTTTTACCCATATTTAGACCATCACCCTATTCGGACCATTCTAGAACCAGCAGTGACACCAAAATGGTAGTCATATGTCAATGATGTTCTAACGACAGTGTATTGTATAGTTTGTGGCTTTGTACACACTATGTGCCTCACTAACTGCCTTGGGTACTTTTATCTTGCAGATTGTTGTACAGTGTCCAGGAGGTTTCCCAGTGATTCTCTCCATGAAAATTTCAGCAGCTGCTCGTCTTCCTCCAGACCTAGCAGCCGCTTCAAAGAGGAGCCATATGAACATCTCTCCATCAGCCATAGCAGGCCACAGAGCCATCTTCACAATCCTATACAGGGAAGTACTGAGGCTAGGAAACTCAGTAAAGATCCCACAGAGAGGACCGAGATGGCAGTGCCATGCCGGCTGTTGAGTAAGAGCACCTATGATCAGCCACGTGTGTGCCAGGGACTCCAGAACCTTAGCCAGAACCTTCCCATGCAGATGTTGGAACAGAAACGTAGGTTGCACATGACCGAGACATCATACAACCCCCAGGGGCAGCAGCAAACGGCTAGTGGGCACTGCGATGCCACCAGGGGTGAGGAGAGGACAGTACTGAAGGGACAAGCTCCATATGTCTCTCTGAACCTTCACCACGTTCTGGCTAAGCACAACTCCTTCCCAGCTGTGCCGTATTCACTTGGGCACCTGACGGACAGCTACAACTACCGGGGGGAGGAACTCAACCCCTATTTGTACAGGGGCCAGAGCCCTGCCTCCCGCCCTTCCCCCGAGACCCATGGCCAAATTCCGCACTACATCGGCACCTCGGTCATCATCAGCAACGAGAGGTGACATGCTCAGGGTCAATTGTCAGGGGTTAGATACCAAGGACGCTAAAACTCTTGTGCCAGCAGGTTGCAAGTGAACAGTGATTCAGACACAGCTGCACTCATGCAAGTCAGTGCTAGACTCTGCATGGAGCAACACATTACTTCAGGTACTGAATATATTCTATTTTTGCAAACCGCATAGCCGATAGTGAGTGTGGTAGTGAGACGACAAAGCTGGTGATATTTGTGAACGTGCTGAGAACTTGGTATATTCATCTGGGATTTTTATTTGAATGGCCTCCTAGTTGCTGAACGAACATGCAACTAAATATGCAAGAGCATATCGCTCAGTGTGAACTGAAAACTAATCTAACTGTAGGTTCGATTTTAACTAAATATTGTAAAAATTCTGATATTATATTTAAATCAATGTCATGATGCACAGACTGTTAACACCCACCAACAACCTTTCAAGAATTATGATTTTTAAAGTTTACACATAGCATGATGGGTATGATATGTGAACAGTGAAAACAAATGTACTGATTAAGAATTAAAAATGTTTTTACCATGCGTGATTTATTTTAAGCTGGAACAAACCAACAGAACATAATATCTTTTAAAAAATATGCTCACTGACTATGAACAGAAGATATTAGCGATTTCCCAGATCCTGCTTCAAGATCTGTGTTGCCCAACGACCAATCACACACATGTTTAAAGTTAAATAGCCTAAGATTGTGGCCAACAAGGTGCAGGAAATACCAATTCTGCGTAATCAGAAAGAAATAATACTATGTTTATTTCTGCCACTGCTTTGACATATTTGTGACAAACATAAATGAAATTGCATTAAATGAACTGCATCCAAAAGATATGGAAATGATGAAAAGGTACTTTGAATCTGAATAAAAAAATAAGAAATGAGACAGATGGTGTTTGTTCATTTTTGCCAGTTGTATCACTATATCCAACTTTCCACAGTTCCAGGTTATTTATAAAACAGCGGTTCTCAAAGTGGGGTCCAGGGACCTCCTGGGGTCTGTGAAACATAACTAGGGGGTCTGTGAAACATAACTAGGGGGTCCCCCCCCCCCGTTGTTACCACAGCGGAAATCATAATCCACCATTATAAAAATGCAGTGTGATTGACATGCATCTATTCTATAGCATTTAAGGCATTTAAGGTACTGAAGCTGGGCAAGATCACCAGCACCCACCTCTGCTACCTGCACATGATCGGTCTGATCCTCTATTATTGAAGCACAGAGAGCTATGAAATTAAAGTCCTCCATCAGCTTCACCAGAAGCACTTTCACTAGTCTATTTCCCTACTTCTGCTTTTATGAAACCTCCATAAACATCATATAGCCAACTTGCGAGCACATTTGGGTGCTACGTATAGGAAGGCTGCATTATTTGTTTATGGAAGTTTCTGCATTTTCTTTTAGAAAATATGCGTGCTTGAAGGTGAGCCAGACGCCCTGGCAGCTGTCTCTGGGGGAATTAGATTGATATGTGAAATCATGCAGCCAATATTAAAAAGGATAGATCCTGTTTGACCTGCAAGGACCTCCCCACTGAAATTGTTTAATAGGATATTGAGGAAGTGGCATTTATGGATCTGAGTGGAGCTATTTGCTTAATGACCTTTCAAAAAAACAGGAAGGATAAAATGGGGATTAGGATGGGGGTAATATGATATCTACCCCGTTTATGCTCAAAGATTTGCTTCTTTATTTTACACGCATGCACACGCAAAGCTCTCTCAGAAGATCACTGATAATTTACAACTGTTACACATTCTTTAATGACAGCATTTACCGCCAAGCATCTTTTTTAACTTACTGCACAGATATCTAAAATTCCTTTCCCTCAACGCTGAATCAATTGTAGGAATACAGTGTGTTGTTAGTAGAGCCCTCCCCCTGGACAGCATGCCGTCTGTGTGTGTGTGTGTGTGTGTATTTGAGAATGTGGGAGTAAGTGAATGGGCCTGTAATGAGGTGAAGGATCTCAGACAGTTTAGCAGGACTCGTAGGGAGGGTTCAGGCACAGGAGGTGTGAAAGACAGATGAGGTGATCTTTAACAGACCAGGATGAACCCAGTTGAGCGCAGGAAACCTAACCCCTCGTGCGTACACAAAAACACACACGAGCTCAGTCCACCTGCATGCCCACCAGCCTCTAGCACACCTCATCACTTCATCTCAGCCTGAAAGAAGAGGAGGAGGAGGAAGAGGGAGCAGTGGGACACAGTGGCCACACTGTAGCTGCTCACGAACACGCATTTCTAGGCTGAACACACACTTTTTTGGCTTGCTGGGCCATGCCGAGTCCATTTGAGACGTAAAGAGAGAAAGCTACAGCGACTGCCAGATAGAGGAGCGCTTATTCACTGCACTACCTCACTTTTCAAATATTTGTCTTCTAGTGCAGAATTGAAAAAATATACTATTGATTACTTAACACTTGAGAGCTATTCAGTCAATAAATTCTTTTTATTTGGGATGAGTAATACTACAAAACACTGGAATGACATCTCAGATTTATTGAATAGAAATTCACAACTGTATACAAACTCTGGATCTCTTATTTTCTTTTATATATCGTCACAAACAACTAAATATTCTCATAAGTGCTGCAGTTTTACATATAATGGCTTATATCACTGTAACCAATTCAACTCATAAGATTCACATTACTGCAACCACATATACTGCTAAAAAGCTTTGAAAAGGGACATTTAAGTTCATGTTGTATGAGTGTGCACTGCTATGTTTACTATTAGTTTCTTGATTTATTTTTTTTGCTGTCTCTTAATTAGTTATGGAATTTTTCAAAGCAACCATGCACAATCTGATCACCATGTGTTGTAGCGTGCTGGGAATAAAAGACTTGCAAAATGTTTCTTTAGAAAGTTGCACTTTTTTTTTTTTTTTTTTTTACAGTAAACAGAAGACTCTCAAATCAACACACTCAGAAGCCCCTCAAAAAACAATAAAACTTATCCAGACATGTTCTTATGCAAGTGAATCAGTATTAATCTTTTCTTAAATGCAACTTAAATTATGTATGAAGATTTGCCTAGAAATAATTATAATTGTTGCCTTATATTAAACTCAACACCATTATCCTAATCCGAGGTCTGCTCAGACCTTTCCTTATACATCTAATTCAATTAAAATCAAGTTTTTAGTAGATCACACAGCAAAACAACATGAACAGTTATAGGTTACTGCTCCAAATATTCAGTTACGAGTGAAATCTGACATTACTGTGGAGAGTTCTTTATTGCAGAAATAAGTGCTTACATGGTACGGTGCAGTGTTAAATCACTGTGTGCGTATGTCGAGTCTAGTTGTGCTTGGTGATGACTAGGTTTCTCAGCATGTCGAATGAGTTTCCATCAGGCTGAACAGAGACCAGACCCTCGTCTTGAGAGCTCACCTGCAGGAAACCATGATCATCCAGTCCTACCACCTCAACCTCAGGACCATCCTCATTCCACAACCGCACCTTTGTACCACTGCAAACGCCAGCCATCATTAATAACTATTTATTATAGTATTAATTTATACACACACTATATATATATATATATATATATATATATATATATATATATATATATTAGTATCTCACAAAAGTGAGTACACCCCTCACATTTTGTAAATATTTTATTATACCTTTTCATGGGACAACACTGACGATATGACACTTTGCTACAATGTAAAGTAGTGAGTGTACAGCTTGTATAACAGTGTAAATTTGCTGTCCACTCAAAATAACTCAACATACAGCCGTTAATGTCTAGACCGCTGACAACAAAAGTGAGTACACCCCTAAGTGAAAATGTCCAAATTGGGCCCAATTAGCCATTTTCCCTCCCCAGTGTCATGTGACTCATTAGTGTTACAAGGTCTCAGGTGTGAATCGGGAGCAGGTGTGTTAAGTTTGGTGTTATTGCTCTCACACTCTCTCATACTGGTTACTGGAAGTTCAACATGGAACCTCATGGCAAAGAACTCTCTGAGGATCTGAAAAAAAGAATTGTTGCTCTACATAAAGATGGCCTAGGCTATAAGAAGATTGCCAACACCCTGAAACTGAGATGCAGCACGGTGGCTAAGACCATACAGCGGTTTAACAGGACAGGTTCCACTCAGAACAGGCCTCGCCATGGTCGACCAAAGAAGTTGAGTGCACGTGCTCAGCATCATATCCAGAGGTTGGCTTTGCAGAATAGATGTATGAGTGCTGCCAGCATTGCTGCAGAGGTTGAAGGGGTGGGGGGTCAGTCTGTCAGTGCTCAGACCATACGCCGCACACTGCATCAAATTGGTCTGCATGGCTGTCGTCCCAGAAGGAAGCCTCTTCTAAAGATGATGCACAAGAAAGCCCGCAAGCAGTTTGCTGAAGACAAGCAGACTAAGGACATGGATTACTGGAACCATGTCCTGTGGTCTGATGAGACCAAGATAAACTTATTTGGTTCAGATGGTGTCAAGCGTGTGTGGCGGCAACCAGGTGAGGAGTACAAAGACAAGTGTGTCTTGCCTACAGTCAAGCATGGTGGTGGGAGTGTCATGGTCTGGGGCTGCATGAGTGTTGCCGGCACTGGGGAGCTACAATTCATTGAAGGAACCGTGAATGCCAACATGTACTGTGACATACTGAAGCAGAGCATGATCCCCCTCCCTTCGGAAACTGGGCCGCAGGGCAGTATTCCAACATGATAACGACCCCAAACACACCTCCAAGACGACCACTGCCTTGCTAAAGAAGCTGAGGGTAAAGGTGATGAACTGGCCAAGCATGTCTCCAGACCTAAACCCTATTGAGCATCTGTGGGGTATCCTCAAATGGAAGGTGGAGGAGCGCAAGGTCTCTAACATCCACCAGCTCTGTGATGTCGTCATTGGGGAGTGGAAGAGGACTCCAGTGGCAACCTGTGAAGCTCTGGTGAACTCCATGCCCAACAGGGTTAAGGCAGTGCTGGAAAATAATGGTGGCCACACAAAATATTGACACTTTGGGCCCAATTTGGATATTTTCACTTAGGGGTGTACTCACTTTTGTTGCCAGCGGTTTAGACATTAATGGCTGTGTGTTGAGTTATTTTGAGGGGACAGCAAATTTACACTGTTATACAAGCTGTACACTCACTACTTTACATTGTAGCAAAGTGTCATTTCTTCAGTGTTATCCCATGAAAAGATATAATAAAATATTTACAAAAATGTGAGTGGTGTACTCACTTTTGTGAGATACTGTATATATATATATATATATATATATATATATATATATAGGAATGGCAAACTCACCCATGCACCCATCTTTTGTAGTAAATGGGCAGCACTGCCTCAGGGCCATGCAGCTGAAACTCAGAAATGAGCTGCTCTAGCAGGGTGACAGAGCGGCCGATGAGCTGTGCTGGGCTAAGAGGACTCAGCTTGGTCCCTCGCTCACGATTATGCTGAATCACCATGTCATTAATGCAGATAGTGGGGTTACTGTTGCTCACATTAAACCCACAACCTAGTGGACAGGAATAGACAGAGAGAGAGAGAGAGAGAGAGAGAGAGAGAGAGAGAGAGAGAGAGGGGAAAGAGAGTACGCAGAAGAGGGAAAGAGGAGACAGGTTACTACTGCTCATTATAAACCCACAGGATCAGGACGCATGAGAAAAAGAATAAAAGTATTTAAACCACCACCACATGTAGTCAAAATACCGTTCTACTGGAATATAGAACACTGGATCCAGCTGAACAATAAATTACTAATAAAGTGTACAATATGTCAGAAATATCATATTACAATAAACTCAAGAGACAATTTTGTGATAAATGATAGTCTTTCAAATATTTGGTTTGCTAACAAAGTGCCAGCAAAACAGCAGTGTTGCATAAAAAACATCTGAAGATATCAATGAGACTTTTATTATTTAGTATGTATATGAATTTTTTTAACAATCAATTAATACCAGTATATCAGTACATCAATATAAATTCTGACAGAAGTACATTGGGAATTGCTATTGCAATAACTCGTTAAAATATTGCTCTAAATAGTGTTAGTAAACAAACATAAAACATTATAATTTCTAACACTTTCCAGACAAACCCAAATCATTTAGATTAAGATTACTTTCATATTCAGAGATATTACCGATGAGGAGGTGAAAGGTGGATCCCATCACAGTTGATGTGACCAGCACTCCCCCGAGCTTCATCAGGTTACCATAGTAAATATCATTGGGCCACTTCACCCTCAGGTCAATGTCCTAAACAAAAGAATGGCATACTTAAGGTGAAAGCATAATGTGTTAACTAAGAAGTTTAGTAAATTATGATTTTATATTATTTTTTTTCCCCCTTTGTTCTTGATGTATCTTACTATAAATCCTAAAACCACCTATGTATTGTAGATATATTCCGGTCTTCATTTCTGTTATAGAGGAAATGTTAACTTAAGTACTGCTTGTTCTTGCCACATCCCATAATACTTCCTGCATGATGCGTGCACATACAAATCCTTACCTTCTGCGGCATAATGTATGAAAGCTTGCAGCAGTGCACACACTCGCACACACACTGCAGAGGCAAAGTGCTCCAAGCATCCGATACTCATGCGTGTTTCCAATCAAGCACCAACACAAACACAAGTCTGTGTGTGTGGGGGCCAATGCAAAGGCCTCAAGCCTTCTGCTGCAGTTGACTATGACATTTCTGATTAGTAATCTAGACAGCAGCACCTGCCTGGGAGACCTTTCTGTGGGGCCGTATTTTTCAGTGTTTACCTCATATCCAGGCAGTGTGCGCACAGCCTCCACCACAGCAAGAGCAGCCAGGTGCTGCAGGAAGGGGATTCTCTGGCCAAGTCGGGAGCTCAGTGCTACTTGCAAGTGCAGCGTGAACATGCCGCAACCCAGTGGGCTCAACCATGCGTTCCGCCCTCGCCCTGCAGTACAGTAAACAAACCAGTTACACACAAACAAAGTGAGACTGAGAACTGCAGAATAATAATACACACGGATCAGCCATAACATAAAAACCACCTGCCTAATATTGTGTAGGTCCCCCCCTTGTGCCACCAAAACACCTCTGTCGCTTCGAGGCATGGACTCCACAAGACCTCTGAAGGTGTGCTGTGGTATATGGCACCAAGACGTAGGCAGCAGATCCTTTACAGGACAACAGGACAATATTTACAGGACAAGTTGTGAGGTGGGGCCTCCACGGATCGGACTTGCTTGTTCAGCACATCCCACAGACGCTCGATCGGATTGAGATCTGGGGAATTTGGAGGTCAAGTCAACACCTTGAACTCTTCGTCATGTTCGTCAAAATTTTTGCTGTGTGGCAGGGCACAATATCCTGCTGAAAAAGGCCACTGCCATTAGGGAATAACATTGCCATGAAGGGGTGTACTTGGTCTGCAACAGTGTTTAGGTAGGTGGTATGTGTCAAAGTAACATCCACATAAATTCCAGAACCCAAGGTTTCCCAGCTGAACATTACATTCCCAGAGTATCACACTGCTGGCTTGCATTCTTCCCATTGTGCATCATGATGCCATCTCTTCCCCAGGTAAGCAATGCACACGCACACAGCCGTCCACATGATGTAAAGAAGAAAACACGATTCATCAGTCCAGGCCACCTTCTTCCATTGCTCCATGGTCCAGTTCTGATGCTCACATGCCCATTGTAGGTGCTCTTGGTGGTGGACAGGG
This sequence comes from Cranoglanis bouderius, assembly GCA_023630585.1. Classification (NCBI taxonomy): domain Eukaryota; kingdom Metazoa; phylum Chordata; class Actinopteri; order Siluriformes; family Cranoglanididae; genus Cranoglanis; species Cranoglanis bouderius. The sequence goes on along the minus strand of CM042550.1, from coordinate 4,322,162 downwards.
GTCAGCATTGGCACTCTGACCAGTCCGTGGCTACACAGCCCCATATGCAGCAAGCTGCGATGCACTGTGTGTGCTTACACCTTTCTATCATAGCCAGCATTAACATTTTCAGCGATTTATGCTACAGTAGCTCTTCTGTGGGATCGAACCAGACGGGCTAGCCTTCGTGCCCCACTCGCATCAATGAGCCTTTGGGCATCCATGACCCTGTTGCCGGTTCACCGGTTGTCCTTCCCTGGACCACTTTTGGTAGGTACTAACCACTGCATACTGGGAACACACCACAAGACTTGCCATTTTGGACATGCTCTGACCCAGTAGTCTAGCCAACATAAAACGGCCCTTATCAAAGTCGCTCAAATCCTCATACTTGCCCATTTTGCCTGCTTCCAACACATTAACTTTGAGAACTGACTGTTCACTTGCTGCCTAATATATCCCACTCCTTGACAGGTGCCACTGTAATGAGATAATCAATGTTATTCACATCACCCGTCAGTGGTTTTAATGTTATGGCTGAGCAGTGTATGTTAAATGTGCTTTACGTGACAACTGCAGTGTCTCAGGGTGCATGTTAGAGATAATAAGACTCTATGGATTCCTTTTCTCATTATCGCAAATGAAGTTTCACAAACACAGAATTGTTAAACATGCAGTTGTTCACACAAGACGTTCTGTAACCTCAGAGCTAGCTGACTATTGAAGATGGTTAATGCATATTAAATCTTCGCCTTTCAATAGCTATTGGTACGAAGACTACCATTAGTAATATAGAACAAAATAAACCTTTTTATAAGCACATCAGTAGAACGCTTAGCAAACTAGGGAAGGACAGGCACCATAAAAACAATCACAGTTAACAATATTTAACTAATATTAAAGTGAAACAGTTTAGAAAATAAACATGGGGTAGTTTGGTAGTTTATAAAGACCATTTTAAAAATATTATAAAAATAAAAATAACTCCAAAAGCCATAAAATGGGGAAAGATATTAAAACAGAATTTGAAGCAACAAATTTAAAATGAAATCCATAGGGCCCTAAGAGGAACAGTGTAGTGTACCAATGACTGACCTTTGCCCTTAGTCTGACGTGCTGCCACAGCAATTAACCCCATATCCTCTGGTAACCGCAACATCAATCTATAAAGAGAAAAAAATACCGATCATATATTAACAATATAACCAAAAAAAACATACATTAACACTACTAATTTTTCTACATTATCCACTATCCCTTTTTAACTGAATTTCTCCTTGAAAGCTCATATGTAAAGGCAAATATTCTCCCAGCTCTCTCACGCACTCACTCACTCTATGTGCTGAAAGAAGAGCGGACAGCTCACTGCTGTTGCGTTCTCAAACCACTGGACTTTAATTGAACTTTGACCCCCATCTCAGGGTTTCTAGCCCAGTGCTCTCATCAAATAACACCCCCACTAAAGTAAACAAGCGTCCACTTGACCCTGTGTCACTCACACACACACTTCCTCGGGCCACACAGCAAGGTGACACTCAGGTGTCAATCTCGCTTTAATTGCTGAACAAACAGATAATTATTCTGCCAGATGCTACGATGAATTAGACACAAGGTCAATACAGGGAAACCTGCAAGTTCAAAAAGAGCCTAAAGAAACAATACGGATCCTGCTAAAAAATTTTTTTTTAAAAACCTGGAACATGAAAGATTGTTTTAGATGATTAAAAAAAGTTTAGTACTTGTTCTATAGCACAGTACCGTATCTATACTGTCTAAAAGAGAAGATGCTGGTCTGTTCTGGGTTAATATCTATTAAACAGTAGCTTGAAGTGCACATTTAGTTAAGATAGATGCAGACACCATTTCCCTCTCAGGGATAAACATTAACCATTGCATACATGTGGAATTTAACCCTTTATTGCTTTTTGCTAAATTCAGGGTTTCCATAGAATTAAAAATAAATAAATAAATAAATAAATTAATTAATTAATTCACAATAGTGTAAAGCCAACACCATTAGACTGGGCGAACTCGCTCTAATACATTTGAAGCCTCTTTTCAAATTACTGGTCATGTTGTTACGCATCATTATGCACCTCACCACATTGGAAAAAGAATGCCAAGCATGCAACACCACTATTCACCAATGCAGATGCCTGTCTGATGAAGTCAATCAGTAATGCTGAAAAGGAATCATTGTATTATTTCCTTTACAAAGTCATAGTGTTAGTCAGGCACATTGTCAAAAGTTTTAATTAAATGCTGGAATCACTTTTACACATCTAACAGGTTTTGTGGAATGCATAGTGTATAAAGTATTGGATATTTAAATTTAAAAAAAAAAGTGCAAATAAAAGAGTAAAAATAAAGATTAATTTTAAATTGCAACAATATTTGCCATCAGTCATGTGCAAAGCTGCTACTAGAGCCACACATTCTCTGTCTAACAGATGGAAATTTGTCTTATTCCAGGGTGGCTAGAGACAACACACACAGGAATCTGGAGGGAATCTTGGTGCGATCTGTCATTTACAGAAAATAAATTTACACAAGAGCTTAACCAGGGAGAACCTCAATTTCCTTGGCCAAAGCCTGGGAGGCTGAGACACAGGGCAGTAATTCAGGGCTTTCTGATGCAAAGAGACAGTGTTACAGAGACAGGGACTTTAAATTGCACTCCCATAATCCGTTAAATTCCCAGACCAAACAGACCCTGTGAACAGGAGGCTTGCAGAGCAACTCTATTAGAGCGAGTGATATCTTTATCTCCACTGGATAAAAAGGAACACCAACAGTTGATAGATCTACTCTGAGAAGAAGCAACACTGAACCTACTACTGGCTTGCTAGGATTGAAATCACTGCATGCACTGCTCCTTTAATTCCACTTTCCTCATAAGCGAAGGAGCCAGACATACAAAGGAAACACTCTGCTTTGGAGGAAAAAATAATGTTACTGCTTACAGTAAATTGACAGTTTGGTAAGACTTATTTGAATAGCAAATGAATACTTAACCACATTCTTGGAATTTTACCTCATAGTACTATTACATTTAGCCATCACTGCAGACAAATAGGTATTTATGAGAAATGCAGATTTAAAAGTGGCCAAGGCAGAAGGTGCAGGAAACCAAATGCTAATTTGTAGACTTAGGAATTTCTTCGCTCAAACTCACACTAATTAAATTGGACATATTGTAAGAGCCCGACAGCCAAAAAGCCTCCATCATGTGCCACAAGCACAAGGAAAAAGCAACAAAAACACAGGACGTGGGCGGCTGTAACATCAAAAAAAATTGAGCCGCTCCTGGCACATGACCCAATTTCCGAAAAATCCTTCAACTATCAATTGAACTACACAAAAGGAATGCATGCTGGATTTAGGACAACTTGCAAGTGACTTCAGGTACTGAAAAAGGGCCAAGGGATAATGCTGGAAAAACAATATGGTGCTATTTAACTGAATCCCTTTCCTGCTTATTTGTTAAACGATATGGAATTAGAGACAAAGGAAGACAGTCAGACAGAGACAAACAGATTTTTCCCGTGTCTGGGAGTGGGGTGTGCGGTGCAGGTGGTAGGATCCTGACCTCGAGGCGGTGTAGGCCGGTTAGGCGGTGGGGCTGAGCGCCATGGATAATTGAGAGCTTGCGCTGTTTGGCAGGACCACCAGAGAACCCCGAGCGCTGGATCGTGACGAGCGCCGCTGCTTTACAAATCAAGAGGCGACAAGGGTGCACGAGAGGCCCAGACGTCTCTCTGTGCTCCTTCAGCCAAGCAAAATGAACTTTTAATAAGAACATCAGCAGCTAACAGTGCGAGGAGAGCCAGGAGCGACCTCTCAGACTGCCACGCCAGCGTACTTGTGCCAAAGACTAAATTAAGCACACCTAAGGGAGTGTATGATACAGCTCTGTATGTATGTGTGTGTGTGGCTGGTCAGCATTTCCCTTTGAAGTAAATGCGTGAATGAATGTGAAAAGAAAAAAAAAAAAAAAAAGGCAAAACAGTTCTGATTTAAAATTTAAATGTCAAGTATTATAATATTATAATGTATATACAAATCCATTCCAGGCTTTAAAAGATTGAATGAATTTTTTGGAAACATCATAATTTGAAATTGCTTAGTGGATCCAAAAAGTGTTAATATAGATAAATAAAATAGATAATAAATTTTAAGTTATACAAGGGGAAAAAAATAAATATTGAAGAAGGAATGCAAGATGGGAGCTGAGCAACAAAAATAAGACATTCAGAATGGACTTTCTCTCTTGCCCTTTACTCTCCGTTTCTCTGTCTTTGTCCAGTGGAAATCAATCTTGACAGATTAGCATGCAAAGTGGCATCAAATTAATTTCTGCTACACAAATATGAGATCAGGCTTGGATCAGCTCAAACAACTCTCTCCTAAACAGAATACTCTTACTGGCTCAAAGAAGCACCTTCAATAAGGGCTATGAGGCTGAGGGGTGTGTGTGTGTATGGGGCAAGATGAGGGGTGTGAGGGGCTGAAGTGGGCAATCTATAATAAGCCAGAGCTCAAGTCTGTGAGTTTTGCAATACGTAATCTAATGTATTCCTCCAAAGTTAATCTCATTTTGAAAGCACGTCCACCAAGCAGCTCAGAGGCTGTCTGCGACCGAGGAATGCGAAAACACATTAGAAAAATTCCCAATAACGGCTACAAAGGAGAGCTGCAGGATGGAAAAAAGGCCCACAATTAGCAATTAGACATTGACAATGGGTGAGTTTCACTACAACTGCAGCCTATCAAACACTGCCATTCCAGCAAGTCCATCACTGCCCCTTTGCATGAGACAAAAGGTTGGACTATCTCCAGAGAAGTACACAAACCAAAGAGAAAGGTCCAGGACTAACCTGCCTCAACAGAAGAAAAACTGCATGTCCAATTTGCTCAATAGTTAGTAAATGAATGAATGATGTTAGTTAGTAAATGAAGAATTAATTAATTAATTAGATCCAGGTATGACTCGATTTGAATTGCACCTGATTTTTATTGTTCTGATGAATTGTGCTAAGGAATTTAATCTTCTTTCTGCAAGGGCCATCACTGCCTATGGAATCTTAACTACTGTGAATATATACATTTTCTGAAGTGATATGCGTTAGGTCCCATGGATGAAAATGGATGAAAATCAGCTTTTCATCACCCTCACAGGCTCTACTCATAGAACACTTGTTACATATACAACTGTGGTTCTGTGAATCCTGGGACACTGTCAAGAGTGGTAAGGATCACCGTGATCCAAAAAGTATTTTTTTTCCAAATATGGCTGGATTTTTATTATTATTATTATTATTATTATTATTATTATTATTATTATTATTTCTGGATAATACATGGCAATGCTATGAGAAACAACCCACTTTAGGACACTGGAAAGGTGTTATCCAGGCATCCAGCCCACCTATGATGCCCACCAGTAGTTGGCTAGTCTTTATTTAGACAAGGAAGCCCCTTGTGTTTTTCCTCTGTGACAGACTAGCAGATATACTGAGGATCAGATGACCACTGTTTGGTCTACATAGCATCACAGGGTGTGCACTAGGCACAACAGAGACCTTGGGCCAGAACCCTGGGTTTCACCACAAAGCTACTCAAGGTCATCTGGCCACCAATGTATGCAGTGCCTATTGTCAAATCAGATGCTGAAGTGATGGTTAACAAAAAGACAATTTTAGAGACACCCATTTCAGATCGGCATCTGGCTCATAAGGAGGGGCCATAACAGACACCAGCATCCAGGGAAGATCCCAATCCCACGGGAAAATTCTAGAGGAATTGTGGCATATAGAGATACCTCAGCCCCTTAAGAAAGCTCATAAGTTCATGAGATGCCAGAGAGATGTAATCAATGGTGCTGTGACATTCTAAACACATTTAGTTTAGATGGGGACTCGCAACTCTCTAGCAGTCCCTGATGAAAGTTTGGTATTTTGGGAATTGTTCCGATCTAGTAGATGAGTTGCACTCCATCTGCAAAACACCTTCCATACAAGAGAGCATACAAGACTCATGTACCAGGGGCTCTTGTTCAGTTGTGATTGCGGGACTGCTAAACAGGAATCCTCAGTCTGTGTTTCATCCCTAAAGGCCAATCCCACAAGCACAGGTGACTTGGCTGGGGGTCTAGCCACAGGCTGATAACCAACTTGACAAAAACCCTTCTAGCAACCTCACCAAGAGCAGTTATCTCACAGCGGCTTGGATAATTCAAACTAAAATGTCTATTAATTTCTGCCACACAGAGTGTAGGCCAATGAGTTCTGAAGTCTGTTTCAGTGTTAGGGAGTTCTTGTCAGAGTTCACCATGAGACCGTAATGTGAGCAAGGAAGCTGGGCATGTCCCGAATGGCCTGCTTGTTGGGGGGAGCACATAGGAACCAGTTGTCCAATTATAGCAGTATCCTGATGCCTCTGGCCATCAGAGCAGTGAGTGCCACCTGCATACATCTTGAAAAGAACCATGGTGCCAGAGAGCAGGTGAAGGGTAATTGGATTGCCTGGCCTTGGAAAGTAAATCTCAGAAAACAATTGTGTTCTGGGGTGGTGGGAACCTGTAAATAGGCATTATGCAGATAATCTAGGGCATGGATTACATCTGGAAACTTTAGTATAGGGAAGAGGAGGGCTTTTAAGAACGAGTTCAGCCCAAATCATATTTAGAATTGCAAACTGCCTTCTGAACAAGAAAGTACATTTTATAGAACCTTTTGTTTTGAACTGTGGGGTCTACTTTTTGAATGCAGCCCTGTCCGAAACAGAACAAATTTCTTGGGTAAGAGTGGCAACCTTGTTGAGGTCTGATATCAACAAGGTCCTGAGTCACAAGAAATTGGTGGGCTGACAGTGGAAGTGAAGTTTGCATCACAGCAACTTTGTCAAGAGGACCCACAGATATTATGTAGTCGCTGCCCAATTAGGGCTGGGGATCAGTCGCTAAATCCCTGCCCTTTATAACACATTTGGGTATAGAGCTTAATTTAGTGAGGCCACCAGTGAGATGATCTCCTTTAAAGTTGTCAATAAAATCCTTGCATTGTGGGATAGTAAATGTTGTAACCAGTGCTGTGTGAGAGTGCATTTGGTGTTGCAGTTATAGAAACTGTCAGTGTGTGTTGACAGAGGTCAATCCATTTCAACAATCAATGATTATAGTTGAGCCAAATCTGCCGCCAGGTCATCCATACCTATTGACTCTGGTTGCTTTTCTGGTTTCTCACTCAACCATATTTTTGTATGTATACTTTCATGCACAACCTGGTCAGTTAGATATTGGAAGATGTGAATGTTCGAAGGAGATGGCGCCAGCCCAGGGACACCAATCCCGTCAGAAGAATGAGAGGTGAATAACGGTTCGAGCAACAACACAGAGCAGTAGTGGCTAACTCACGAACAGTGCATCGAATGACGATATAAAGGCTAGTGATGATGATAAGGGAAACCAAGTTGATGTTAGCGGACACCACAGACTTTCTCAGCATTATCAAGAAATGGCACTAGAATGTAAGAAAAAAATGCATTCGGCACAGCAGAAGAGAAGACCGTAGACCATAGGAGTCGATCACCAGGATACATGCAGCTCAGACCATAGTCATAAGCTGTTATGTACCTAGATCCATATTATGAACGTGACCACCCTGTAACCAACATGTAAATGGTCTGCACTTAAATAGTGCCTTTTAACCTTAGTGGTTCTACAAAGCACTTTACACTGTTTCTCATTCTCTCACACACACACATACTCTCACACTCACACACCAAGGCACTAGCCTGCCATCAGGAGAAACTTGGGGTTCAGTATCTTGCCCAAGGTCACGTCGGCATGTGGAGCAGCCGGGGATCGAACTGCCAACCCTGAAATTAGTGGGGCAACCTGCTCTACCACCTGAACCACAGCTGCCCCAACATGTACAAGGTGAGAAGAAAGGGGACAAATGGGTGTTTGACAGCACTGTGTGTGTGTGTGTGTGTGTGTGTAGAAGTACAGGGTTATCGGCGAATGAGCAGCAACCAGGCCTCCTGAAAGGCAGAATTGTCTGGATGCCTCTTCTGTCCTGCCATTGTAAAACTCCTGATTACAACACGCTCACGACAAAGAAACACAAAAGGACTGAAAGAGAGAGAACTCCTCAGAGAAGGGATAGCTTTCACTGCCGAGAGCACATCATGTGTGGGAGAATGCAGATCACAGGCTGCTGAGCCCAAAGGGTCACTTACACAGTGACTGGAGAGGGGGTGTGGGTGAGGGTCAGAGAACACACAGCCACCATCACAGAGAGATCAGAGAGAGGGACACACACACACAAACAAAAGCAGGATTTGCCTAGACCCTAACTCTGCTAAAACTGCTTTTAGTCTTTCACTCCTTACTATGCCTAGATAAAGTTGTCCAACAGCAAGCCTCCAATCTGACAGGATAGAAGTGGTTATGTCCTTGGTCTAGATAGCACGGCCATTGTAAATTGTCACAAAACACATATTTATTAATCACTTCATCACACATCCTTATGCTCTCTCTAACTAAAACATTTTATAAAATGTTATCCGAAACATTTCTGGGTTACTAGCTCACATGAACCACATACTTCTGATTTGATCTGGAATTATAAATCAAACAAAAAACATGCTGATTGCTGGGATCAGTGCACATCTTTAAAAGTGGATTTTCCTCACTTAACATAAGCATATTACTATTGATCAGTGGCAGGCATGAACGTGACGATCGATAGAAGAGCTCTAATCTGTAAATGTGATTAATTGGAATAATCCTGTTTTCTGAAGAGCCGCGGGAATTATCATTTTCGAACAGGGGCTCAGAGCTGATCAATCAGAATTGTTCACCATTACTGGATGAAGTGAGACTCCTCTCTTTCTCTTTCTCTTTCTCTCTCTCTCTCTCTCCCTCTCTACTGGAGCCATGAAAGGTTAGTATGCAGAATGCAAAACCTATTTATATCATATTATATTTTATCATATTTGGCCATGACTAAAATTATTTTATGAACATTAAAATCATTTAAAATCAAACCAACTTAAATTTCATCACCATCAATTAAAAAAAAAAAAAAAAAAGTAATTGTATTTAGCACCACATATGCATAGTAGCTGTTGGATTGTTTTGTATAATTTTAGGTGATTCATGATGCTTAGTAGTCAAAATGGCCAGACCTATCAGAGTGTCTCTCCTTCTCTCAGCCTTACCCTCTGCTCTAATTCTCACTCTGCTCAGCGGCGATGTAAACTCTAGGACCATCTGGCACTGATGGAGGAATAAGAATATGAAATAAGGACTCATAGCATCTGCTTACAATTTTAGATAATTGGTCGTAGAGTCTGCAAGGTCAATTGGACCACTTTTGCTTTATGTACAAACCTGCTGCTTTAGTAACTGTGAACCTTTTCCTTTCCCCCCCTTCCCACTCCTTACCCAGCGTTAGTGTTTTTCACAGGAAACGGAGTCTAATTCCGCACAGTGTCCGTTTGGATTTCGGATTCGCTGTTAAAACAAGCGCTGATTGCAGCAACGGGGGCCAACAGCAGTGCCTCAGTCTGCAATGTGCATGTGTGGGGGCATGTGTGTGTTAATTACTCTCGGACATCAAGAAAGAGGTGTTTGACTGACCTACTTATCCGTTCACTGCTAAAACAGATTCAGCCAATGGAGTAATATTGCATGAGTAGCTCATGTAATCTACAGTTTAAAAGCCGGGAATATAAAATAGTTGCAGAGGAAATAAAACAATATGTCCTTCCATATAATTATAATACTTCAGGAAAAGTATACTTTCTGAGTAACCTCTGTAGCTTCAGGTGGACTGAAAACATTTTCCTTACATGATGGGAGAGAGTCAGTGTAGCAGAAAGCTTTAGGCATAAGAATCTGAATTACAACAGCAGGAAAATAATCATTAAATCGATACAAATGCATATGTTTGTGTGTAGCTGTCTGCAAATTGACATGTACAGGCATGATGTGTGACTGCTCCCTTGTGCTTAACCAATAAACACCTCACACACAGACCAGTGCTATACAAAAGACTACCTGAACCCCGTAAGCACATAAGGCTAAATGATTCACTGATAGCAGAGATGGACAATATTATCATATTATGTAAAAATATCATATTATAATACAATTTCATGATACACAATATGCATCACATACTTGTAATCTCTGATATATTGTGAGATCGCCCAGCTGTACCTGGCTACGTAATTCATCAGTGATCAACCATATTCCTAACAAACAAGCAATATGAAATGGGTTACATTAATAACAGAAACTCAGCTGGTGCTAAACCAGATGAGCTGAAGAGAAGAATCCATTAACATAGGTGTTAATAAGAGCAGGCAGCAGCATTTGTTGTGCACACTAGGCCTGCTGGGAGATGCCCTTGCCCCATGGTCCGTGGGGGCATTAGGATTCTGGCTCAGTTGTGACCTTGTGAGAACACTGGCCTGTCTCTCCCTCTACCTATTATTAGGCTGTTCTGGTCAAACAAAGCGCTAATACTCTGGCCAAACATACCGCTCCCCCTCTAACTCTCGCTTTCTCTCTCACCCTCGCATACACACAGACATACACCCCGTACCACCATACCCCCACGGTCACACAGCTCCCCCCCTTTTCAGTTCAATCTTCAGTCAATATAAGAGACTTCTCCCACAGTACAGAGCACTATACTCGCAACCAAAACCCAGTACTGCCTTATTACTCTGCCTGCTATAGCCCTCTTTATCCTCTGTGAGAGAGCTACAGAGAGAGAGAGAGAGAGAGAGAGAGAGAGAGAGAGAGAGAGAGAGAGAGAGAGAGAGAGAGAGAGAGAGAACTATTAAACTGAAGCTGGGAAAATTAACATTAAACTTCCAGTGATACATTACATTTAAAAAAGAATCCTAACTTTACCATCTTCTGGAAATACAAGACAGTAATTTGTGTAAAAGTGTGACCTGCAACAAGATGTGAGTCATATTGTACCATCAGCCAAGGACTCCACACCATCCTCCTGAATTGGAAGTGTTTCTGCCTACTGGAATTAAATAAACTCTTCATAATGAAAGGGTATGGTTATTAAAGCAAGTACTCCAAATTATTAAAAAACATTAACCTAATATATACATATTGTGAAAACGCTCTGACAACCTGTTGCTACCACTACCATATGCCCCATACACTTCAAGCCAAATAATAGGCAACCAGCTGTTTCTAAGGCTTGACTCAGTTTTGATAATTGCCCCTTTTTGGAGCTACACTGGAGGAACTATATATATATATATATATATATATATATATATATATATATATATATATATATATATATATATATATATATATATATATATATATACACACACACACATACACACACACACACAAAAGCACGTTCTAAACAGACTTTAAATAACCTATAATTTGCAATTATATACTGACAAAGCTGAACCAAAAAGAACAAAGAAGATGAAGAGAACGTGTGAACCCTCAACACATTTATATAATTGGTAATTGACTTCTGAACTTGCATAGACCTGCTCTTTTTCTTTGTAAAATACAAAAGGATACAGAGCATGCTAAGGCACTTAGAGGATGTGATCTAGAGAAGACTGTTAAGAGAAGAATAATACTATTTAATCAGATTGTAACAGAGGACATCTGGAAATTACTCTCATAATCAAGCAAGAGGGAAATCAAACTGTAGCCATGTTTCTTTTTTCCTCCTCCACCTTGCTTTTTTTCGTTAGCCTACAACCCTAATGACAACACTGTCACTTCCAATCACTTCAGCTGCGCTCCAGAATCCATTTTTCAAACTTTATGACAGCTCTAATGGCTCCCACCTGCGCCTGTGATCCAGCCTGTTGACTGGCGAGTTTGCCGTGTTAAGGGGAGCCACAGACAAAGAGCTCCATTAGGCGCAGCCGGCCCTACTGCAGTGAGCTCACTCATGCATTAAATCAGTTCCAGCTCAAATCTTCAATTGACACCCCCCTGCCCCTATATGTGGGAAGATGGACGCCTCCCCCATCAGCCTTATTGCCACAGCAGCCGCCACGGGCAATGCCACCATGAACAGTTCTATCACCAGGTGTTTAGGTATGACAATGTAATGTGGACTATTAAGTCTAGGTATGAGAATGTATCATGGGTTAGGTGAACTGCTTCAAGTGCTTTTTAGTAATAAAAGTTTTCCATGTCAAATAACTGGTTCTGAGTGTAGTGTAACCACAGTGCTGGACCACAGTCTGAGTTTTCCACTGAATGACTTAATTATTGGTTTTGACCTACTCCGCGTCCAGTAAATGGCATACGCAACTAAAAATAAAAGACGTATAATTGTGGAACTGCTCACTCTTAGACCCTAATGGGACTACAAGTGCCTAATAAGAGTAATAAAGATTTTAGCCTAGGTCTAGATTCTTTCGATAAAATAAAGCTATTTCTAACATTTCTCAATTCACTTGACATTTAATGTCATTTAAAGAAATATGCTAAAATATTGGGTGTTCAGAAGTTAAACTGGTAGTGCAAATAGTTATGTGAATAACCAGAAAATCATAATGATTTCCCTTTATGTTACTTTAGGCTTATAGAGTATAGTGAGTTCCTTAAAGCAGAAAACATATCCATGAAAAAAAATAAATAAAGCCCAATAACAAAAATCTAAATAAAAAAAAGATCACATTAAGGTACTGTAGGAATACCACAGGAATTCTTGTTTATTCATTTATTCATCTTCAGTAGCAACTTAATTCTAGAAAGGGTGGCAGGGTATGAGGTCAGAATACACCTTGGCAGAGACAGGACACACTCATTCACACCAAAGTAGAGATCGAGTGATTGTGGATTTTACCGATACCGATAAATAAGGTGGGTAGTACCTGATGATAACTGATTAATCAACCAATAGTTTTTAAAATTGATACTGAATGAAAACATAACACTCAAAGTACTTTTGTGCTTTTTTAAATTAAACAAATATTAATGATATGAATGATATATAAATATTAATATGTTAACTATTAATAAATATTAAAGTAAATAAAAGATATACATCCAAACTGAACCAAAAAGTAACACTCCAAATAACAATAAAAACATTCATCCAAAATGAATCCAAAAATACTTCAAATAACACAACAAAATTTGTCAGCGATAGCTTTTATTTCACCTCTAGAGGCCGCTCTCGTAATGCATAATGACAGGGGATGCTTCTCAGCTGCTCCCGTGACGGACACAACTGGGAAAACGATCTGTGTGGATTTTTGCAGATAACCGATTGCAGATAACGATCCAGCAATCGTTATCATGCCGATAAATCGGCAAAACTGATCAATCGGTCGACCTCTAATTAAAAGTAGCCACCAACCGGCATGTTTTTGGGAGGTTGGAGGAAACCGGAGAACCCAGGGGAAACCCACATATGCACAGGGATAAGCTATTGCACAGCGCACAGCATTTTCCACTGACACAATTAAAATCATTTGCTGGATGGTGTACATACCCCTCTAGCAGGTCCATGGTGGTAGGAGTGACATCAGTGTAGAGCAGTGTGTGTCCCAGCCGCTGGCTCTGCAGGTGCTCCCTGTACGTCTCCATGCTGAAATGCTCAGAGAGGAATTCTGGGGCCTCGGTGTGCAGTGCTAGCTCCCCATCGCCTAACTCGCTCAGCTCCTCTTGGCCCCATATCACCCTCAGGCTGGTCTTCTGAGAGCGCACAGTGCCTTTGCCATCCACATGCTCTCTCAGCCAGCGCACAAACGCATTCTTCAGTTTCTACACAAGAAACACGTGAAAAATCCTGTTAGTTCACATCAAACATTTAATTCTTTCCATGAGTCTCTGTTAATATTACAGAATTTATCAATTGAGGACTTTATCAACATTCCTACTGCATGTTTTTGAGTTCCAAAGCCACTAGTAGTGCACACTCAAAACCCCTGAGTGGAGCTGGAAAATGAATACTGCAGGAGTGCTAAATTGTTTAATTAACTGCTAATTAATCAAATAAAATCACTAGCAAAGGACTTTTTGTTGTGATAGATAATTGCATTGACCTGCTTTGGGCATTTTACTGGCTATTGCTTCGGAACCAAAGTGATCAATGTGATCAACTTCATCTGACCTGCCAAATAATCAGGGGTTCTTTAATTAAATGATCAACATACATGGATAACCAATTAGCAAGCACATTGGCTTCATTACAAGGTTTCCCCCTAGTAGAGCAGTCTAGTTTGCTTGCTACTCCCTGATCAAATTCAATTAATCAGTAAGGCCACACACTTCAGCTGCTTCAGTGGATTTTCCCCAAGGCGGATTCTCTCATATTTTCGAAGAATGCATAAGATAAACACTGGCTCATCCAGAGGGAATGTGCTCTTAGTCAAGAAAGTCATTCAAAGCCTTTTGTAAGCATGTGATTAACTGTGGTAAAGGTCTCTGTATTGCGAACACGGAAACTGTGATGTGTTTTGTTAAGCATGTTGAAGCATATTAATTGTGAATTGTGCTTTGTGTAAGAATTGACAGATTCATCAAAACTGCACAGTTGAAGATGGGAAAACTGATGCCCTGTAGTTTCAGTGAGACCGTGCTCACTGTAGCTTTAGATTCCTGTTCTTAGCTGACAGAAGAAGTGTTGTAGCCCATCCAACTCAACGTTTGACCTGTTGCATGTTCCGAGATGTTTTTCTGCTCAGTTGTAAAGAGGGGTTATTTGAGTTACTGTAGACTTCCCGTCAGCTCAAACCAGTTTGGCCATTCTCCTCTGACCTCTCATCAAGAAGATGTTTCTGTCTACAGAACTGCCACTCGCTGGATGTTTTCACAAGATCGGAGTTTCGGTGTTTTGAGTAAAAAGATTTTGAGTTAATTGGCTGATTAGACTCTTCTCAGGTCGACATTGATGTATTATAAATTCTTTATTCTAATATTTTTGAGATACCTGATTTTTCCAGTATCTAATTTCCATGAGCTGTAAGCAGTAATCATCAAGATTAAAACAAAAAAGGCTTGAAATATTTCAGTTTATGTGTAATGAACATATATGAAAGAATATATGAAAGTTCCACTTTTTGAATTAAATTATGGAAAAAAATGAACTTTTCCACAATATTCAAATTTTTTTAGATGCACCTGTACACACACACACACACACACACACACACACACACAGAGTACTGTGCAAAAGTTTTATGCAGGTGTGAAAAAATGCTGTAAAGTAAGAATGCATTCAAAAATAGACATTAATGGTTTATATTTATCAATTAACAAAATGCAAAGTGAGGGAACAGAAGAAAAATCTACATCAAATCAACATTTGTTATGACCACTCTTTTCTTTCAAAACAGCATCAATTCTTCTATGTACACAGTTTTTGAAGGAACTCGGCAGGTAGGTTGGCCCAAACATCTTGGATAACTAGCCACAGTTCTTCTGTGGATTTAGGCAGCCTCAGTTGCTTCTCTCTCTTCATGTAATCCCAGACAGACTCGATGATGTTGAGATCAGGGCTCTGTGGGGGCCATACCATCACTTCCAGGACTCCTTGTTCTTCTTCACGCTGAAGATTGTTCTTAATGACTTTCGCTGTATGCTTGGGGTCGTTGTCATGCTGCAGAATAAATTTGGGGCCAGTCTTTTACATTTACAGCATTTGGCAGACCCCCTTATCCAGAGCGACTTACATTTATTTCATTTATACATCTGAGCAATTGAGGGTTAAGGGCCTTGCTCAAGGGCCCAACAGTGGCGGCTTGGCGGTGCTGGGATTTGAACTCACGACCTTCCAGTGAGCCACCACTGCCCTACAATCAGATGCCTCCCTGATGGTATTGCATGATGGATAAGTATCTGCCTGTACTTCTCAGCATTGAGGAGACCATTAATTCTGACCAAATCCCCAACTACATTTGCAGAAATGCAGCTCCAAACCAGTATGACTTTTGGCAATAAAATATCTTCAGCAACCTCACCTTGTTAGCTGAGTTTGGCTGTTCCTCACCCAGTTTTACTCCTCCTACACAGCTGTTTCTGTTTCAGTTAATGATTGTGTTTCAACCTAAATATTGAATTGATCACCTGACTGAATCATACACCTGACTATATGCCTACAAAATCCCTGACTTTGTGCAAGTGTACCTAGAAGAATTGATGCTGTTTTGAAGACAAAGGGTGGTCACACCAAATATTGATTTGATGTAGATTTTTCTTCTGTTCACTCACTTTGCATTTTGTTAATTGATAAATATAAACTATTAACATGTCTATTTTTGAAAGCATTCTTACTTTACAGCATTTTTTCACACCTGCCTAAAACTTTTGCACAGCACTGTATATGTGCACACAATCACAGTGTGGAGAAATGAATGTGAATATGTTGTAATGGTGGTGAACTCTGTCTAACATGTCAGTCCAGTCAAAAAGTCCAGTCCAGTCCAGTCTTCCATACATGCTCAATTAGGCTGGGATCTGATGACTGCAAAGACCATAGCATATTATTTACACAATATTTGTATTCTTCAAACCATCCAGTGATCCATCATGCCCTAAGGACAGAGTCCTCCTGGTTAGACCACTCCCATTGGGAAAAAAATGTTTCATCATAAGGTAAAGATTGACCTTTTGATGCATGTGTATGTGTGATGATATTTTTCTGTTGGCATTTGTTAAAGCAGCTTTTGGTTAAGTAATTAACTGTTATAATGGGAAATGATCCAAACAACAAGCTAACATCACGCAGCTAACATCATGCAGTGGATGCTAACATCATGCAGTGGTAGCTCTATCAGATAGCGCTATTATATATAATCTTATAAGGGTGTACCTGCCACCATTAACTCCTCTAGAGGACCTAACCATATTATAGACTAACTTCAGACACAACAGAACAACATCTAAACATCTCAACACAAATATTATCATATTATGAGGTCCAGAATAAAAACATGCATTCAGACAAACTGAATGGTTGGACTAAACTAGTTCCTTCCAAGGCATTTCCTCAAAACAAAGCCCAGCTAGAGGACATCTGGTGCTAGATTCTGAGAAGAGATAATACTATAATTAGTGTGTTTAGAAATGAGTGAACGCATTGATGTTTAATCAATTAGAATGGCTTATTGGCACGTCTTGATTGTGTTGACTGTAAGGAGGTGGGGATAACAAGGCCCCTGTGGGCCTGTTAACACAGACGCTAAAGCGGCTCCAGCACTGCACTGAATGTGCTTCTGCATTGACACCGACACATCAGAACAAGAAGGGGGCCCTGAATGTGGCTAATCCCCTCCCCCACAGAAACACACACACAAACCTCAAAATGGAGTCAAAACGGACCACTAATACACAGAGAATAAAGAGATGAACCGTGTAGCATTTTAATTATGTACACTACTCGAGTAGTGATCTGTAGTTTGGGTGGTCCTGTTCAAGTCTTATTTCAATAATACTGCAGCATTAAGACTATGTAGATGAGTGAGAGCGTGAAGGCAGGGTAAGACAACGTGAGATGTCAAACAGACACTGAGAAAAGAAAGTAAAACAAGACATAAGTATGTGTAGGGAGAAAAAACAGGTAAGGAGAGAGAGTGAGCGAGGAGAGTTGGTAAAGTAAGCTCTGCACTAGTGTATGTGCTTGTTACTGGTGTCCCCCAGTGTGAGCTGTGAGAGTCAAAGCCCCCCAACAGTATTCTCTCTCAGTCTTCGCACCAGAGCAAGGTGCACAGAGTGCACTCTATTCCTCCTCCAACGAGCAACAGCTCCCGTCTGGAAGCAATCGCCTTTTCATCTGAAGCCTGCTTGTTGTAACAGAGTGGTTGGGACAGGGGTCAAATGTCACACTCGAACCCAAACAAACCCCATCAAAATACTAAAATAAGAATGGGATACATTCTCAGAAATTCTATTCTGAGAGTCCAGCCGAGGCCAAGTGGATGAATAAACGACTAAATTGTCAGGAATCACTCGAACATCACATTGTAAATGATCTCCAAGCAGAAAACCGAACATAGCCCTTATGTCCAAGGTTCAGTCAAGGCTTCAGAGTGGCCAAGTTTCAGTAAAGTGAAGCAGCTCCCAGCAGAATAAGATTTCCAAATAAAATGTGTAAAAATACTAAATTGTGACTTGGTCTTGAGCAGGCCTTAAAAGTCTGGAAAACGTCTTTAATTATTAAAATTACATAATTTTAAAGGAATTATGGAAAGATGGAATTTGGCACTACAGATGAAAAAAAAAAAATCAAACTGCTTAGCTCTATTTTTATGAAAATGACATGACTAATAGTTCTTTTCCACCAGACAGTATGGCACTGCTCTGTAAATGACCCATAATCCCTCCACATTGATGCGATCTTCACGACCCTACAAACCACGCCGTACTCAGGTACCTGTTTGGAATTTGGTTACTATTCTTGCCCAGGAGCCAAGACAGAACATATGAGCGGAGCTATAAACATAAGAGTGGAGCTATAAATAGTGCAGAGGAAGAGTGCAGTGGAATTGACATCCTGATTAATGTCTCTGGCTGGAGTCACTTTTCTATTGGTACAAATTCATCAGCCAAAGATTCTTCCTCTTTTTAAAATTTTAATTTTCTGGCAGATTTAAGAGGCAATATCAGAATTCTAAACAGCAACTCAATTCACATGAGAGAAGCCTGGTTTTATTCCGAAATGAAAAAAAAAAAAAATTATAATCACATGCTAATCTTGAGATAATGTCTTCTACTTTTGTTGGAGAAGTACTGTAAAAGAGCTCAGTGTCCAAGGAGAGGTTCAATGGACCCATGCTGCCACATAGTGGCCAATTCTATACGTTTCAAATTACACCATGTAAAGGGGGTCTTGCCCATTTGTATTTTCTAAGCTTGTTCCAGATCGAATTTTAAACTTTCCAACATCTCTGCGCTGAAATTTCCTGCCATTTTAAAGATCTAACTAAATCTTGAAAACAGAAAGCATGAAATGTGAACCGTAGCATCTTGTTTACTTACAACAAAACAGCGAGAATAATAAAAAAAAAAAAAAAAAAAATTCTTAATTTTGGGGGCACGGGGGCTTAGCGGTTAGCACATTTGCCTCTAAAGGGTTGGGGGTTTAATTCCCACCTCCACCCTGTGTGCGTGCATGTTCTCTCTGTACTTCGGGGGTTTCCTCTGGGTACTCCGGTTTCCTCCAAAGACATGCACTGTAGGCTGATAGTCATCTCTAAATTGCCCGCAGTGTGTGAATGGATGTGTGAGTATGTACGATAGTGCCCTGCAATGGGATGGCACCCCATCCAGGCTGTCCCCCGCCTTGTGCCCCGAGTCTCCTGGGATAGGCTCCAGGCTCCCCGCGACCCTGTGTAGGATAAGCGGTACAGAAAATAAATGGATGGATGCATTTTCCGGAATTTCCAAACATCTGGAACCGAGTGCCTTTTACACTTTTACATACTTTCCCAGACTTTTAAGGCCTGTGCTAGAACCATATATGGTCAAATAGTCACAGTCAGTTCACTATTGATTGCATAGCTTTTAGTAATTTAAGAAATAATTTTATTTCATAATAAATAATTGAATTTAATAATATTACCAACTTGCAGCAGCCTGGCAATGGACGTGCGTTTGAAGCCGTCAGTCTGGCGGTAGTTCTGCTTTGTATATCAGTAAATTAGACTTTTGGACAAAGTGAAATTCGAAAATAGACAGACAGACAGACAAATAAATAATAAATAGAAAATAAATAAATAATTTATGGTCCCTACATTCAAAAATCAAATTCTAATAAAGCATGATAATGATGATGACAGCCTGGAAACAGAGACAAACGAACAGCAGATTAAAGATTTATGAACCACTGAAATTGGTATTTGATCTTTACTACTTGACTTTACGTTCTGCAGTTAATGAGACCAAATGACCTTCAACTGATTACGATTTAACATAGAAATGCATTTAGTAGTTTTAAGCAGTCTGAATCAATCCAACAATAAATTAGCTATAGAACATATAAGCTTATTACACTGTAATACAATTTTGTATTCTTAACTTGGAGTTTCAGTGAGAAAGGAGAGACAGGTTCCACATGTGGAAAACATTTCTGCTCTTTATGCATGTAAATGTCCACCAAACACCAGCAACCATGTCTCAGTCCCTAAATTAAAATAATCTGTGGATAAGAAAAGCAAAAAAGAAGCCTAAGGACATTCATGATGAAGCAATAGACCCCTGCTTACGTTTAAATCCTGCATGGCCCTGTGGCATTCACAGAAATAATACAGGCTCTTCATTCTCCAGAATTATTGCCACCCTTCCAAAAAAAAAGGGGGTGGCAGGCTTCACAAAATATTAACTGTGAGCTGGTGATAATTTTGAAACCAGTGTTTTCCATGGAACAGTACTATATTAAAAGCTTTTTGTGTTGGAGAATACTGTGGAACAGTAAAACTATACGATGTCACAAAAGTTTAAGTTCAGAATATTACTCACTGCATGTGTTAGCTTTAGTTAATAATGAATGATAAGAACAAAACACCTAAAACGCATAATGTTTGAAATGATAACGTCTCATTAATTTTGCTGATAAATCAGCAGCAGTAAGAGCCTTCTTTTCACATGCACAGGTACATGGACACACACACGCACATGCCCACACACACACACTCTCGAGTGTGACGCAAGTTGGCCATTTTTTACAAGCAGCATTTGTGGGGCTACACAGAAAACAAAGTAACGTCTAGGATACTAAAGGAGTTTTCCCTCTGTGGAAAACCATACAGGTGAAGCTCGGTGATTGCGGTGAAGGTGAGTGCAAACAAACAGTATGGCTCACAACATGCCATGAGCCACCATCAAACTTTTATTCATTTATTTAGGCAAATTACTTATGTTTATTTGTCTACTTGATTTGGGGTATTCGTTTTATATTTCCTAATAAAATGTCTACGATCTTTATTCAAGTTTTGCTTTTGAGTGTGTTAAATAAGTACCCGAACATGTTACCGTTTGCAATGTTACAACCTTTCAACTAATTTTGTGCCTTCTGAGAGCAAATGGTTGTCCCAGAACTAACTTAAGGGTTTCACAGCAACAGAGCTGAATAACAATGCAATCACAACCTTCATGCTTATAATTTGTAAATAATTTCGCAAACTATATTGATTTTTCCCTTAATAGTCCAGTTTAATTTGTATAGAGGCATGATGTATAATCCCAATTAAGTCGGTTATTAGTTCTCGCCAAAGCTGTAGCTGCAGTGCTGGAGCTGTTCTGGAGCGCTGCTGGGACAAAAGGAATGCTGTTAGCTGGATATTTTGGATTTGTGGAAAGCTGTCAGCCTAGCAGTGATGCAGCGATGCTGTTGTGCTCAACACCCACTACTCTGCCAATTCGGGGTCACTGCTGTGCTGAGAATAGTCCACCACCTAAATAATATCTGGTCAGCAGTGGTGCTATGTTGCTACGTTTCCACTGATGGATAAGGATAAAATGTGTAGGCCAGGCCAACACTGCATGCATCTATTCTATGCACAGTTAGCTGCACATGGCCACAATAAAAACACATGTAAATTAATTGCAAGGTGTGAAAAAAAAAAAAAAAAAAAAAAAATGGCTGAACTGTACGAACACTTCTACCTACATAGTCCACTACCTATTCTACTGCTACTGGGCCCACCATAGACTGCATGTTTTTGCTTCTCCCTGATCCTCCATGCTTGATTTTTTGGGAGGTGGGAGGAAACTGGAGAACACATGAAGGAAGGAAAAGCATGAAGAAACAGGGAACCGTGCAAAACTTGGGGAATGAAGGAATGAAGCCTGGATTCTTGGAGCTGTGAGGCACTAACACTATGATAATGCACATACCTAGCTAAATCATGTTAACCAAAATAATCTAGCACTGACGTTTTAGTCAAGTGTGTTACAGCAAAGACAGAGGGGAAAAAAAAACACCAGTGGAGGAAAGCAGGAGGAGGACTGTAACGCTCCTGATTAGAGCTCCTCGTTTGTTTTCTTACGTGATGCCGTGATGTGCCGCTGCTGCATCACGCGTGCTGACTGAACCAACCAGTTCCACATGAATGTATTTTTAACTGATGCATTTTCTCTCTTTTTTAAACTCTTACACACCAAAAGTTTTTTTTTTTTTAAAGCAATTTCTGTCTGAGTGACATAAAACTAAATAAGAATTATCCTGACAAAACCTTTTTAGTCTAAATAAAAGGATTATCATCAAGATTTGGCAAGTCTGAAACTTTCAAACATTCGAAAAGTTTTAAAACATATATTAAGCATTAAAAAAAATCAAGTTTGGTATAGTAGATGAAAGGGAGTATTTCTGTGGAGGAACACTTGGACTTTCAAATATTTCATCAGTATGCTTCGTGAAAACAGTACAGAGAAATTACTGTGGAAACAGGGTGTACCTTTTTAATAATAATAATAATAATAATAATAATAATAATAATAATATTTTTTCTACAGCACTTTTTTTTTTATAACAAGAGCCTTTATAGAATGTGCAAAATGAATATAAAATGAAAGAAATAATAATAATATTAACAACAACAAGGTCATATATATATATATATATATATATATATATATATATATATATATATATATATTCATATTTATATATATATATATATATTTTGATTTTTTTATTTATATATATATATATATATATATATATATTCATATTCATATATATATATATATATATATTCATATTCATATATATATATCTTTCTATATATTTATATATTTATATATTTATATATAT
Organism: Cranoglanis bouderius; assembly: GCA_023630585.1. Lineage (NCBI taxonomy): Eukaryota > Metazoa > Chordata > Actinopteri > Siluriformes > Cranoglanididae > Cranoglanis > Cranoglanis bouderius. Next base: position 4,299,399 of record CM042550.1, on the reverse strand, counting down.
ATAAATATATATATACATATATATATATATATATATATATATATATATAATAATAAATTAATTTAAAAGATGGACTATAAGAAATATTATTTAATATTGAGGTTGCATTAATACAACTGCAGTAATATTTTACAATATCCTTCATGATCATTTGTGGTACCTGCATCTTAACCACTAGGGGGCCAAGTTGAACACGTTTTTAAGAGTGTGTCCCACTAGCTGATCAAGGTGTCACAGGACTGTTTTGTAATGTTTTAATCTTTAGCTGAATAAAATGAAATGCCATGGAGTATACTGTTATGGATAACTGAAATCCTGAAACAATGCAAATGATCACTTCAGGCCACTGCTTAAAGCCAACAACTAAAGCCTAACTACCACAGAATGAGCACACTGGGGAAAGCTTATTGCACTTCAACATACTTTTATATGAACTGGTGTAAACCTTGGTAAAGTGTTAGTGATGATGGTGAAGTGAGGCACCATACTGTGAGATCTCTGAGCTGTTACTCTTAGAGATCTCCGAGTCACGTAACAAAAGCAACAATACAGTCAGGTTTTAACTCTAACCTCTGCCTTCCCCGTTTGTTTAAGAGCGGCTGGTGAACTACATCCCAGTGGCATTTATATGTTTATGGAACAATGGTTTTTTTTGTGTTTAGGGTGAAGCTTACCGACTGGGTAGAAAGCAGGTAAATGGGGCTTGGTTGAGGCACTTGGTTCAGTTCACAGCTAAGACCTAGAGAGGTGAGGATTTCTGTCAGGACCTCATAGCGTTTCGCATTACTCATCTTCAGCTCTGAGAAGCCTGCACTGTCCTGCACCTGTTCAGAGTCTGGAGCTGACTCCAAATGCACCTAGAGAAAGAAGAGACAGAGAACAAGCAAAGTAAAGAAAAAAAAAAAAAAGATTAGGATAACTAGCTGCTAAAACGATAGTTACTAGCCGCCAAATCAAAATATCCCAATTCCATCCATTCAAGTGTTTTGCTCTACCTGACACAATACAGCCTCTCCACCATCCTCGCCGTGAGTGACTCTGACAATAACCATGTCTTTCTCCTCTTCGCCCTTGGCACTCAGCTCTCCCCACAACTCCACCTCTCCGCTGCTAGCATCATGCGGTTCACGTATATAAACATTCCCACTGGCTAACACACTTAGCTGTAACTCGGTGCTATCAGATTTCGTGAAGTTCAGGCTGCAGATTTGGCCTCGTTGCTCCTCTCGGGAATGTAGCCTGAGCCCGGCTGGGCACAACGAACAGGACAGACCCAGGACTTTACCACCCTGGCCTAGGTATGTCAGAAAGCGCAGCTGCAGCCCAGGCACGAGCGCTTCTTCTGTGACCAGCACCAAGAGCAGTGTGTTTTCTAGCCACGGCTCTTCAAGTGCCTGCTGCGGCCGCAGGGGGTAGATAGCATAGCGGTCAGTGTCGATGCATTCAGCCAGAAGTGAGTGCACGTGTCTGTAGCGCTCCTCACAGCCACCTGTGTACACAAGCACATTGGGCGGTTTGCTGTTTGTACTGTCAAACCTTCTCCAGGCCGAAAGACTCTCATCAGCTTCTTCCTCTACATCAGTGTCTGTGTAATCATCAGGCAGGTCTGGGATGTTCTCGACTGAGGCATATTTTACTGACTGAATGGTGCTGTTCTCCAGCTCCAGGCACTCATGGCAGCTGGAGAGGTGCAGGTGGTGGCCATCCATGCGATGGTGGTCAGTTTTGGGCTCTGGTTCCACTTGCTGGTCACACAATGCTCCACATGCGCTCTTCCCGAGGTCTTGCGGAATATCTTCGGGCCACTGCTCACACAGAGAAGCCGAGGACAAAACAGTATCCTTTGGAACGCCGCTTAGAACCGGGTCGGGCTTTTTCTCCGGGCCTGATTGCTGCTTCTCAAAGAGTTCTTTCAGTGCAGATTCCCTGAGCAACACCGCTACACAAGCCACAATAAAAGAAAAGGGGGGAACAGAATTATCATCAAGAAAACAAGATAGTAACCTCAAATTAAGTGCAGTGAGACAAGGAATAAATTTCAGGATCTAAGTAGCTGTTTTATATACAAAATGAAATCATTATGCATTTGATCAAAGAGATACATTTTTCAACTAACAAACTATTTTTGCAGGAATGAGGCCATTTTCCATTTGTAGTCGGTCTTCCAGGAAAGCCACTCCAAGAGTGCTGAAGTTGTCCAGGCTCGCCTCAGCCACTGCCCTGTATGGCTGTCCTGGGCTGCAGGCCAGAGGAAGACAATAGTCTGACCACTTCAGTGCCTGTGTCAAACACAATTAGTCAGGTGCAAATCTAGATTGTATGGGTGCATTACAGGTACAGACACATTATTCAATATAGGAAAAAAAAAATCTACGGTCTTCAAAACATGTTAGTGACTTTAAAATTTCACCTCCTCGGAAAAAGCCAAGGTCCTTACATCATAACTTTAGGCATGAAAATGCCTATGCTAATACAAAGATGTGGCTCAATGGGTAAATAAAATTATATATAGAACAAGAAAACCAAGGCACTAACCATCACTGGATGTTTCAAGTTAAAAACAAAAAGTAACATTACACTCAGTGAGAAAATGGTACAGAGGCATCAGACTGGTGCATTCACAATGAAGCAAAAAAACTTGTGAACCCTTTAGAATTTTCTATATATCGGCATAAATATGACCTAAAACATCATCAGATTTTCACAGTAGATAAAGAGAACCCATTTCAACAAAAGAGACAAAAATGTTATACATGGTCAGTTATTTATTGAGGAAAATTATCCGATATTACATATATGTGAGTGGCAAAAGTATGTGAACCTCTAGGATTAGCAGTTAATTTGAAGGTGAAATTAGAGTCAGGTGTTTTCAATCAGTGGGACTTTGGCAATCAATGGCAAATCTGAAGATGTTTTAGGTCATATGTATGGTGCATTTATGGTGCGTATTAGACTGGTGCATTCACAATGAAGCAAAAAAAAAAAAGCTGGATTCATCTAAAAGTGCTTTCTTGTTCTTCACTGGATCCCAACATGGCCTTCACTAAGTGGTGCATACCTGGATCAACTTGTGCACAACAGTGTTCAACCTAGATGTGATTTATCAGATTGTGGCCCGTCTGTTTGCTTGCATGATTCTTCCAAGTGTACCTTGGCTCCTATGATAAACACTGTTTTTGTCCACGGATCGCAAAAAATGTTATGTGATATATTTTAGTGGCTAGTGTGTCTAATAAACTGCCAACTCGGGCCCATTTATGCCTTTGTATTAACATTTGTTCTGATATGCTTTGATTACGGATGGGCAGCCATGAACTCCCGGCATTTTTCCGTCTCATACACGTGTCCAGTGATCACTTCTGATAAGATTATGTAAATAGGCGCATGACATAGTTGGACAGACAGTCCTTAAATGTTGGCAAGGCACGTGTAATGCGGTCATATAGTCTAATACGAGTTCCAAATGTTGTTTAATCGATTAGATCAGAAGGACACTTCTGAGCCCATTCACACCAACTGTCATCGGAGGTCCCTATAATGCTACTAACAGGCCTGTGCAAGGATTCCGTGTATGTAGTTGTGTGAGCATTTAAATAATACCAATATTACACACTTTCTTGTTTGATGTCGGACGAGAGTGTGCAGCTGACTGTTTTGTTGTAGCTTCTATAATAAAAGCAACATTCTCTAGTTTTGGAGCAGTAACCAAAGAAGAACGTAGCAACAAAGTCCACTTGCTCAGGTCATCACATGCCTGTGTAGAACAAAAACAAAAATAACATGTAGTTATAGAGGAACACTACACACCACTTATTAATATACTGCACATATGATGACACGACACATAATATCATTAAGAATCCGTCGGGTTAGACACTACTATGCGGTCCATTCGTTCCCATTAGTGAATTTAAACTCATAACCATTGTAAAGGTGCATCAGGACTCACCTGAGGCTCGGTGATGTAAATAACCTTGTTGCCCAGCTGAAGGAAGACCGTGTCCTCGGGTGAGGTGGGACTCTGCAGGCTGCTGAAACTCTGCGCGCAGAAGGCGAAGCTGCTCCGGTTTGCGCGCAGCCTAAACAAAACACTCCGAATGACCCCCGTGTAGCATTTCTGAAAGCGCACCCAGAGGTAGACGTAACATAGCGTTATTAACATGTTTGCCGCATAGACATTGCCTCTGTGGAGCCCGTAAGGCTTTTCCAACGGTCAGAAACTTTCCACCATATTCTCTTCCGTGTTGTGCCAGGAAATGCCCCGCCTCTTCCGGTTTGTCACGCACTCGCAAATGTGCTCGCGGGAATTATTTTTAAACGCACAGACATAACTGTCAAGCTAACCGTAAACGAAAGGAAATTTGGTTAAAATAAATAAATAAAACCCACTTTGAGTCCCGACAAAGCCCCAAGAAAAAGCTCACCATGATTTTCTTCTTTTGTTGCCAATATAAAATAGAAAAGACGGTTTTTCAAACTGATACATTGATTATAAAGCGTAAAAAAATAACAAACGGACAACAAACAAACAAACAGAAAGCTGCGCGCGCGTGGACTGGCTATGCTAAATTGCCCCTAGGTGTGAATGTGTGTGTGTGTTTGATTACTGTCTCTCTCGCGCGCACGCACACACACACACACATTCATACCTAGGGGCAATTTAGCATAGCCAGTCCACCTACATGTTTTTGGGAGGTGGGAGGAAAACTGGAAAACCCAGAGGAAACTGGACACAGGGAGAACATGTAAAACTCCACAAAGACAGTAACCCAAGCTCAAGCACACTTTCCCAGCTAACCACAAGTTGTGAAAAAATCTTTTATAGTTGTTATTTTAATGAAATATATCAGAAGTACAACTTAACTCATTGTTTCAAGAAATTATGCCGTTATTATTTGGATCTCATTAATTTGACTTAATATTTAATACCCTACAATCTATCAAGATACAGATCGTCTTGACTTGAATAATTTATTTATATGTTTTAAATATTTCTTTTTAATAATCTATTAAAAGGCTATCACATCTAAACAATATATATTTTTTAATCCTTTTCTCTTTTAATTATTAACTATTAGGCTTTGGCACTTTTATACTTTCTAACCAGACAACATGCACCACAAGATGTTTTTCCATGGGCTATTTTTATGTATTAGCACGCATACAGAAACTAAAATATACAGTGCCCTCCACTAATATTGGCACCCTTGGTAAATATGAGCAAAGAAGGCTGTGAAAAATTGTCTTTATTGTTCAACCTTTTGATCTTTTGTTTAAAAAAAAAATCACAAAAATACTCTGCTCTCATGGATATCAAACAATTGCAAAAAAAAAAAAATCTTAAATATAGATGTGCAACAATTATTGGCACCCCATGAATTCATATGAGAAAAATATATTTGAAGTATATTCCCACTGATATTTTAATTTTTTTTAGTACACCTGGGTGACTAGAAACAGGAAATTGTTCAACCAAGACTTCCTGTTTCACAGAGGTATAAATATGAGGTAACACATAGGCAAAATTCCCTTCCCGTCATTTATTACAATGGGTAAGACCAAGGAATATAGCTGTGATGTGCAGCAAAAGGTTGTTGAGCTTCACAAAATGGGAAGTGGCTATAAGAAAATAGAACAAGCATTGAAAATGCCCATTTCCACCATCAGGGCAATAATTAAGAAGTTCAAGTCAACTGGAAATGTTATGAATCAACCTGGAATTGGACGTGTGTCTATGTTGTTTCAACGCACTGTGAAGATGATGGTTCGAGTGGCCAAAAAATCTCCAAGGATCACAGCTGGAGAATTGCAGAAGTTAGTTGTGTCTTGGGGTCAGAAAGTCTCCAAAATTACAATCCGAAGTCACCAACAATCACCACAAGTTGTTTGGAAGGGTTTCAAGAAAAATAGCCTCTACTCTCATCCAAAAACAAACTCAAGCATCTTCAGTTTGCCAGACACTACTGGAACTTCGAATGGGATCGGGTTCTATGGTCAGATGAAACCAAAATAGAGCTTTTTGGCAATAAATACCAGAGGTGGTTTTGGCGCACACAGAGAGGTAGCCATATGGAAAAGTACCTCATGCCCACGGTTAAATATGGTGGTGGCTCTTTAATGTTTCGGGGCTGTTTTTCTGACATTTTGTTAGGATACATGGCACCATGGACTCAACAGATATTAAATGAGAACCTGACTGCCTCTGCCAGAAAGCTTAAAATGGGCTGTGGTTGGATCTTCCAGCAGGACAATGATCCAAAACATACATCAAAATCAACACAAAAATGGTTTACTGACCACAAAATCAAGGTCCTGCCATGGCCATCCCAGTCCCCTGACTTGAAACCCATAGAAAACCTGTGGGGTGAACTGAAAAGGAGAGACCTCGAAATTGGAAGGATCTGGAGAGATCCTGTAAGGAGGAATGGTCTCAGATCCCTTGCCATGTATTCTCCAACCTCATCAGGCATTATAGGAGAAGACTCAGAGCTGTTATCTTGGCAAAGGGAGGTAGCACAAAGTATTGACTAAAAAGGTGCCAATAATTCTTGCACACCTAAATTTAACAAATATATTTTTTTTGGATAAACCTCTTTTGTTTGCAACTGTTTGATGAATTGTTTGATGTCAGAGTATTTTTGTGAATTTCTTTGAACAAAACATCAAAAGGTTAAACAATAAAGACAATTTTTCACAGACTTCTTTGCTCATATTTACCAAGGGTGCCAATATTAATGGAGGGCACTGTATATGTAAATAATAGTCTATGTATTAAAGCCTAGTCAAAGTTAATGAACCTTTGTAGACTTCTGGTATCATTTGCAATAATAATTTGCCATAATGCCATAATTTAAAACATGGTTTAAAGCAGGATTTAGGAGAGTCAGACTTTAGGTTTTACTGGCTTTGGGCTATTTTCTTCTGATGTTTTCATGCATCATTGCACCACTGAGCACATACTGACCAACTCCGTCACAGTGTGGTATGGCAGCTCCACGGTGTCTGAAAGAAAGGCCTTTCTGGTGAAAACTGTCCAACACATCACTGGTGCTCAACTACCAGCCACTGAACATCTTCACCACAGTAGATGTCTGCATAGTGCATGCAACATCATCAGGGATTCCTCCCATTCCAGTCACAAACTGTTCAACCTCCTTCCTTCCAAGAGGAGATACAGTATCTCACAGAACTGAGTACACCCCTCACATTTTTGTAAATATTTTATTATATCTTTTCATAGGACAACACTGAAATGACACTTTGCTACAATGTAAAGTAGTGAGAGTACAGCTTGTATAACAGTGTAAATTTGCTGTCCCCTCAAAATAACTCAACACACAGCCATTAATGTCTAAACCGTTGGCAACAAAAGTGAGTACACCCCTAAGTGAAAATGTCCAAATTGGGCCCAATTAGCCATTTTCCCTCCCCAGTGTCATGTGACTCATTAGTGTTACAAGGTCTCAGGTGTGAATGGGGAGCAGGTGTGTTAAGTTTGGTGTTATCGCTCTCACACTCTCTCATACTGGTCACTGGAAGTTCAACTTCCATCTGGCATCTCATGGCAAAGAACTCTCTGAGGATCTGAAAAAAAGAATTGTTGCTCTACATAAAGATGGCCTAGGCTATAAGAAGATTGCCAACACCCTGAAACTGAGATGCAGCACGGTGGCCAAGACCATACAGCAGTTTAACAGGACAGATTCCACTCAGAACAGGCCTCGCCATGGTCGACCAAAGAAGTTGAGTGCACGAGCTCAGCATCATATCCAGAGGGTGGCTTTGCAGAATAGACGTATGAGTGCTGCCAGCATTGCTGCAGAGGTTGAAGGGGTGGGGGGTCAGCCTGTCAGTGCTCAGACCATACGCTGCACACTGCATCAAATTGGTCTGCATGGCTGTCGTCCCAGAAGGAAGCCTCTTCTAAAGATGATGCACAAGAAAGCCCGCAAACAGTTTGCTGAAGACAAGCAGACTAAGGACATGGATTACTGGAACCATGTCCTGTGGTCTGATGAGACCAAGATAAACTTATTTGGTTCAGATGGTGTCAAGCGTGTGTGGTGGCAACCAGGTGAGGAGTACAAAGACAAGTGTGTCTTGCCTACAGTCAAGCATGGTGGTGGGAGTGTCATGGTCTGGGGCTGCATGAGTGCTGCCGGCACTGGGGACTGTACTGTGACATGTACTGTGACATACTGAAGCAGAGCATGATCCCCTCCCTTTGGAAACTGTGGCCGCAGGGCAGTATTCCAACATGATAACAACCCCAAACACACCTCCAAGACGACCACTGCCTTGCTAAAGAAGCTGAGGGTAAATGTGCTGGACTGGTCAAGCATGTCTCCAGACCTAAACCCTATTGAGCATCTGTGGGGCATCCTCAAACGGAAGGTGGGGGAGCGCAAGGTCTCTAACATCCACCAGCTCTGTGATGTCGTCATGGAGGAGTGGAAGAGGACTCCAGTGGCAACCTGTGAAGCTCTGGTGAACTCCATGCCCAACAGGGTTAAGGCAGTGCTGGAAAATAATGGTGGCCACACAAAATATTGACACTTTGGGCCCAATTTGGACATTTTCACTTAGGGGTGTACTCACTTTTGTTGCCAGCAGTTTAGACATTAATGGCTGTATGTTGAGTTATTTTGAGGGGACAGCAAATTTACACTGTTATACAAGCTGTACACTCACTACTTTACATTGTAGCAAAGTGTCATTTCGTCAGTGTTGTCCCATGAAAAGATATAATAAAATATTTACAAAAATGTGAGGGGTGTACTCACTTTTGTGAGACACTGTATAGTAATATATATATATAGAATATATAGACATATTCACACCAGAACCAGCAGGCTCAGGGCCAGCTTCTCACCTACAACCATTACCCTGCTGAATCCACACTACACCATTAGATCACTGATGTTTTACTGCCTGTAATCATCCTGCAGCTCTATTCTCTACTGTATATTCTGTATTATCTCTATATAATTGTAGATTCATAGTATATATCCTATTGTCTGTATACCCATTGTATATTATCCATGGATAATCTTGGTACTGTTGTATATACAATGTACATACTGTATCTCTTACATATATGTATGACTAATACTAGTCTCGTTATTTATTTATTCACTTTATATATATATATATATATATATATATATATATATATATATATATATATATATATATATATATATATATATATATATATCTTTTAGCTTGTAGTGCTTTTACCTAACCCCCCCCCCCCCCAAAAGTCAGTGAGCGTGATGTCACTAAACGCCCCGCCCCCCTGCGCGCGCCTTTATAAACTCCGGCGCGCTCCGCTCTCACACAGCATTCTGCCATCGACAGAAGAGATGCTCCCTCCTGGTGTAGGTACAAAAATCTCACCTGTACACCATACACAAGCCAACAGATGGCATCCGATAGGACCCGGTCCGCAACTCACTGGGTAAAACTCGTTAGTTATTATTTCTTTGACATTTCTTGCATGTTTATTTTATTTACTTTTTTTTTTTTTTTTTTTAAATTTACTTATTGTTTTGCTTTTCTATTAACAGATGTCCAGTAATATGGAGACCATGGACTCTTACTATGTCAGACACTCAGCCTAAAAAAGTAAAAATCTCTTCAGACTCAGAGTGTTTAGAAATCATATTGTATATAGCGGTTTGAGATTTGTCAGATCTACAATGCTTTTTGTTTTTAATATAGAAAGCTCCTGGATCCAGGCAGGTGTCTGACATGCAAGGCTTTCATCACCCAGTGAGGTTAGTTTTGACTTGTATATGTGGAATATGTCTAAAAATTAACACCATTTTGCAACAATTGCCTCACCAGTTATTTTTAATTAATACAGTTGTTGTATTTGCAGCACCTACAAAATGTAACTATTTTAAACTCCCCCCCCCCCAAAAAAAAAAAAAAATCAGGCAAATAATGTTTTTAACTTTACCCAACAGGCTGTTCATGCCCAGATCTAAAATCCAGGACTATCTGTCTCATCTGGGGAGGAAAGTTCTGGCCAGCTTTCCCATTCAAGCCACTCTACACTTCTATAATGATGACTCCAGCTCTGAAGAGGAGGAGGAGGATGAAGATGAAACAGAGATTGATTTTAGGGCTCCAGTAAAAAGGACCACATAAAAGAAGGATGCTTGATGCACGGACTATAGATGATATTTGACAGTGATGTGAGCTTCATACAGCCAGTGGTTAGTGGTCATTAGTTTTTTGTGATCCTCCTTACCAGCCAGAAACCTTTTGTTACTTTTGACCAGAAGAATGGGCTTTTGAGAGCTGGAGGCTGTTTATCTGCATAAGTACAGTCCTACACTAAAGTGCATTTTCAGTAAACAGACATGCTTGACTGTGGAACAGGGGTCATTTGTTATGCAGCTGTAGAAACGACTCTCAGCAGTGTAATCTAGAGTTAACACAGCTGGTTTGTACTGAGTTGTATAGCTGTACTGTTTGCTGGATTTGGTGGTGGAGATCCAGCAGACTCCACTCCTGTTGAGGAAAAGCTGCTGTTTTGGAAACAAACTTATGAAAGAACAGGCGATCATGGTAGCCGGTCTCAGGAAGCAGGAATGATGCGTGGATACACAGCGGAACTGAGTCCCGGAACCATGCAGCACTGGTACTGTTTACTCAAATATAGCATAAACACACCTTTAACCTGAGTGAGTCTCAATCACATTCTCCTTCCTAAGGAGTGCAGATGGGACTCAGTGCAAGCTGGTTCAAATTCAAGCATGTGGAATTCTCTACAGTGCACATATTACATTTTTATTAAATTAGGTTACAAATGTCTACAAATAGAGATGCTGTAATATTGTGTTATACATTCATGGGATTTTTATTTTTTCTTCTGTATGTAATGAATAAAGATTTATTTTAAAAGATTAAAACACCTTTTGTCCATTTCATGTTGTAATTTTTTATTTTTTATTTTTTTGTCATAGTGTATCATCGTACATATGACTCAAACATAAACCATTTTAATAAACCGGTCCACAAAGTATGAAGAGAATTTTTTGCAATATAGTAAGTTGGACATGAATCCACAAGGATACAAATAGTTATCGTTTATACACTGGGAAATTATGAAACAATATGGCCACATGAGGTCTACCAGTTCAATTAAAGACATGATCTTCATGTCATGTTTATTTAATCACCTAAAAATGCATTATCAAGCTGGCACAACTCCACAAGCTTGATCCTAATACAGAAAAATAACAACTACTGAGATACCGTTGAGTGCAAAAGTTTGAAATAGAAAGACTTCGCAGTAATTAAAACCAAAAAGACAATGTCAGCTGTTCACAGGAAATAACAGGTCTGAACTCTGAGACGCTCTGAACCCTGAGACAGTTGATACAGTTGGGTGCAAAAGTTTACACTCCCCATATATAACGTGTTTCTTCACTAACACCAGTAACACCTTTAAAAGCGTATGTTCATATACGATGCAAAAAATGACATCTTAGCAAGTGGAAATACCTTGAATATAGTCAAATTGATCTAGTATTTCCTATTTTATAAGATTACAATAAACCAAATTTAAGATTATTAAACCTATTTCAAGCCATTTCTGCTCATGTCAAGCTTGAAATAGTCTTGTTCTACTGGCAGATAATTGAACTCATTTTAAGCATTTATTTCTAAAAAGAAGCAAAATTATCTGCCAACAGAATAAGAAAGCTACAGGCTTGAAATGAGTGATAATGTCTAGAAATATGTTGAATGATCTTATATTTGTTTTATTGTAATCTTAATACTAGAAAATACTAGATACATTTGATTGTATTCGAGATATTTTCACTTGCTACGATGACATTTTTGCTATGTATTATATTGAAACAGTCAAACATCTGATGTAAATGTTGACTTTTATCAGCCCGTTTGATGTTTGTTTTGGATTTTTTTTTTTTTTTTTTTTTTAGTTTTCCATGCCCAGATGCCTAAATGAGGCACATTCAAATAAATTAACTGGAGCACATCTGCAGGGATGCAAATGTTTGAGCTTGCTAGTAAATATAACTACTGACGCACTGTAATATTTCAGCCATTTTGTAACGATTTTTATTTATGTTGTGTTGTGAGATGTTTTCCCCCCACCCAGAACCTGTGGAGGAGTGTAAACGTTCGCGTTAAACTGTTTCAGGTTCACAGAATAAGACTTCAGACCTGTGATTAGCTTTTTATAATCATGTTGAGGTCATTGATATAATTACGGGGCAGAGGCTAATGGAGGATCTGCAGCACTCTTACATGTGGTTTATTTAAGAGGCTATACAAAGTCGAAATACAGGATCAGTTTTTTTCCCCATCTGCAGAGTCGGGTTCTGTGAAGGGCAGAAGGTAATGGTAGGGTTAAACAGTGGCCAGCCACTCGACACCAGCTCTGTTTGTTTATGACGGGTTATCTGCAGTGGTGGCGGCCGCCGACCCTTCACCTGTCTGCAGGAGGGACGAGGACAGAGGGGCAGGACAGGACAAGGGTGGACAGGTGAGGGCAGGAGAGGTGAGCAGACTGATTGAAGAGCCTCTGTGAAGTCCTGGAGATGGACAGATAGCTAAGTGACCATTTCACTTCTAGTCTGAGTTCAAGAGGTGAAACCCCCTGTGAGCCCTACAGTGACTCTGTACATCTGATTTGAGCATGTATACATATGGCAACAAATAGTAGCATTTTTTTTTTGTTTGTTTTAGTTAGCATATTTTTAAAAGTGAGATTTAATAAAATATGAAACAAAACAGACAAAAGCATTGATCGTTTCTGTAAATTAATATAGGATGTCAGAAAAATGTATATACTGATCATTCAATATCTATGTCTACAAAAAATGTCAAACATTTGCACATATCTGCACTTTATACCAACTAAAATACTTTTTCTAACTGCATACAAGTAAATTCTGATCTATGCAAGTTCTATTTTATGTCAAGGACAGTCGTAAAAAGCATTTCACTACACGTTGTTCTGTGTATGGTTGTGTGTGTGACCAATAAAATTTGAATCTGATTCTTAAAAATAGTTAAAACAAACGCTTCTAAATCTAAACAAAACACTATAAAGAGACAGCAAAAGCAATTATATATCAAATCAATATTTAGTGTGACTATTCTTTGCTTTTAAAACTTTATCAACTTTTTTACGTACTCGGTCACGTGACTTTAGAAGAAAATTGACTGGCATTTTGTTCGGAGCATCTTCCACAGCTCCTTTGCAGAGCTGCTTATTATCTTGTTTTAATCGAGCACCTTTTTTTGCAACCTGGAACTGATATAAAACATATAATATTGTAGTTTGATTAAAGTTGACATTATTTATACTTGTTTAATAGTCAGTGAGGTTTTAGATGAACCGCTTTCATTTCAAGTGACCAGTCAATTAGGCTTACAACTATGACAGCTAAATAATAACCATAACAATCAAATAGCAGTTGTGATTTTATTAAAGCAATACAGTCAGGGACCCCCTGCATATACATCACAGACCCCTGAGAACTGTAGTATTAATAAATCTAACGGTATACAATACTTTCTGAGTAACATACACATTTTTCTACTCTTTTAATTTTTTTCTACCGGCAACAGTGGAGAAGACAAATTATACCTCAAAGGCTTTTGTACAGAATTGACTTTTTTATTAATTGTTTTAAATAATTGTGACTGTAAATAAAATTCTATAGTTCCCAATGTACAAGATCCAGACAGCAATCTGAAATCTCTTCTAATTGCAATTCAAGTTGCACGTCCTGATAGCAGCTCTATCAATAAGCAAACATAACCAAATGGACCAATTTAGCTACACATTTATTTTTTGGAAATACAAAAGTTCTCACATTGCCTTTGCACTCCTACTTTTACTTCCTCTCAATCAGACTGTGAAAAGTCCTTCTACCTGGGGAGTTGTTTAGCACTTTTCCCCACTACTCAATGCCATGATTAGGTTCCACCTCTGAGGGTCATGTGTTTACCATACCTTATGCTGAGGGTTCACCTTAAAGTCAAATGTCTGTCCTGTCATGAGTGAGTGATGGAAAAGGTGCGTCTAAAACCTCAGCAAACTCTCAAAGCCAGGACCGATGAAAAGCAATCCTGGATGCTGGTCATCTATATGGATCAATGCAGATCAGAAATTTGGTGACATGAGGCATCATGCAAGGACACTGCATCTCACTGCCAGGGTCTGGGGTCTCAGAGTTCATTGTGTGTGAGGTAGAAACGACGGTTGACTTCACTAATGGACAGATCTCGCAGTCGAGGTATGGCCCCTTTCTGGCCTGTATCCTGAAGCTGAGCCTTAGCAAAACGATCTAAAGGGGAATACAAATATATAATTCCAGACAGACTTTTATCACCACTGACAGACGTATCATATTTTCCATAAAGCAAGAGTAATGATATAAACATGCATCAAAAAGGGCATACCATTCTGAGAAAATTCTAAATGTATTAGTTAGATGTGTCGTATAGTATGAGGATCGCCAAACATGTGGAATGTAGAAAGTAAATGATCAATGATACAATGACTAATTTAATTTTGAATAATGTAGTGAATACCTCCGTTAGATTAAAATGAATTAAAAAAATTTTTAAAAAAGGAAATAAAAAAGAAAGTAATGAGCAAACATCAAGGGTTTGAGCTGAGGGTCTGAGCTGCTGAGGTGAGTTTTTTAAATAAGGTGTGGCTCAAAATTAATATATTGAAATCACAAGCTAATATTTCAAGGCCACAGACTAAGTATCTTGTGGCCACCATTTATTATGCCATGGCCACGAATAGTGTAACCTGTACCCAGAACCTAATACGTGACCTCCAGTTAATTATTTAGTAGGAACGGGTGAAAAAGTTTATTCACTTTGAGAATTCGCTTAAGGTGTCATGGGCTGATGGTATATTTATGTCACAAAGCCAGTGAAACCACTATGTCTTTATGCATCATTCCAAGATTGAAGTAACGTATAATATCTCAGTCAAGTCCATGCTTAGGGTCCTGTGGCCACAATGGTCTAACTCAGTGTCTCACATACAGGTGCATCTCAATAAATTAGAATGTCGTGGAAAAGTTCATTTATTTCAGTAATTCAACTCAAATTGTGAAACTCGTGTATTAAATAAATTCAATGCACACAGACTGAAGTAGTTTAAGTCTTTGGCTCTTTTAATTGTGATGATTTTGGCTCACGTTTAACAAAAAAACCACCAATTCACTATCTCAACAAATTAGAATACTTCATAAGACCAATAAAAAAAACATTTTTTGTGAATTGTTGGCCTTCTGGAAAGTATGTTCATTTACTGTACATGTACTCAATACTTGGTAGGGGTTCCTTTTGCTTTAATTACTGCCTCAATTCGGCGTGGCATGGAGGTGATCAGTTTGTGGCACTGCTGAGGTGGTATGGAAGCCCAGGTTTCTTTGACAGTGGCCTTCAGCTCATCTGCATTTTTTGGTCTCTTGTTTCTCATTTTCCTCTTGACAATACCCCATAGATTCTCTATGGGGTTCAGGTCTGATGAGTTTGCTGGCCAGTCAAGCACACCAACACCATGGTCATTTAACCAACTTTTGGTGCTTTTGGCAGTGTGGGCAGGTGCCAAATCCTGCTGGAAAATGAAATCAGCATCTTCAAAAAGCTGGTCAGCAGAAGGAAGCATGAAGTGCTCCAAAATTTTTTGGTAAACGGGTGCAGTGACTTTGGTTTTCAGAAAACACAATGGACCAACACCAGCAGATGACATTGCACCCCAAATCATCACAGACTGTGGAAACTTAACACTGGACTTCAAGCAACTTGGGCTATGAGCTTCTCCACCCTTCCTCCAGACTCTAGGACCTTAGTTTCCAAATGAAATACAAAACTTGCTCTCATCTGAAAAGAGGACTTTGGACTACTGGGCAACAGTCCAGTTCTTCTTCTCCTTAGCCCAGGTAAGACGCCTCTGACGTTGTCTGTGGTTCAGGAGTGGCTTAACAAGAGGAATACGACAACTGTAGCCAAATTCCTTGACACGTCTGTGTGTGGTGGCTCTTGATGCCTTGACCCCAGCCTCAGTCCATTCCTTGTGAAGTTCACTCAAATTCTTGAATCGATTTTGCTTGACAATCCTCATGAGGCTGCGGTTCTCTCGGTTGGTTGTGCATCTTTTTTTTCCACACTTTTTCCTTCCACTCAACTTTCTGTTAACATTCTTGGATACAGCAATCTGTGAACAGCCAGCTTCTTTGGCAATGAATGTTTGTGGCTTACCCTCCTTGTGAAGGGTATCAATGATTGTCTTCTGGACAACTGTCAGATCAGCAGTCTTCCCCATGATTGTGTAGCCTAGTGAACCAAACTGAGAGACCATTTTCAAGGCTCAGGAAACCTTTGCAGGTGTTTTGAGTTGATTAGCTGATTGGCATGTCACCATATTCTAATTTGTTGAGATAGTGAATTGGTGGGTTTTTGTTAAATGTGAGCCAAAATCATCACAATTAAAAGAACCAAAGACTTAAACTACTTCAGTCTGTGTGCATTGAATTTATTTAATACACGAGTTTCACAATTTGAGTTGAATTACTGAAATAAATGAACTTTTCCACGACATTCTAATTCATTGAGATGCACCTGAATAAAATAGTGTAATAAAACATAGCGCTCCAGAGAAAAGTGTTCATCCTATTGTCCAGAGAGCTCAAGTTCGAATCCCAATGATGTCACAGCCATCCCGTGGCTGGGAGTCCAAGAGAATTCAAGTGCTCTCCTGGACATTTGTGGGATGGCATACTCTCTCTCCCCTGTCAATCACAGTGACACTAGCCAATCATGACAGTCTGTGAGGGCATGTATGAGGAAGAGGTTGGATAACGCGAGTGTGTTACGCTGCTCTGTGACGCAACATGAGGACTCAAAAAGATGCAGTTGGCTGGCTTCACGTGTCATGAAGGAAGCAAGTGTTACTCCTCACCCTCCCTGGCTGCTAGCTGCCGTATGTTGCTGGTGGGTGGGAATTGGCTAAGACCAAATTTGAGAGAAAATGTGGTTAAAAAAAAAAAAACTTCTGGCCTTAATATATTAATCTGTAGTCACAAGAAGCTTAACTCTTGGGCTCAATATATTAAGTTTTGGTACCAATATATTAACTTGTGGCCACACCTTATACTTTTTTTTTTTTATTTTTTTTTTTAAATCCCACAACAAGCACCATGTCATGTCAACAGCTTTGTTGGTTATACAGGACAAGGTGACTTCTGGTTTAACCACTTTAAACCATTACTTTAAGACAAATGCATTTAATATAGTTATTATGGATATGACACTACAGGATGGACCAAGTGCTAATCTAAAATAGGCAGAGTGATACTGTAAGATTGAGCTGTATAGGTCTGTTCTATTGCAAAGGTTGTCATGCTGGTGTAAAGGGGAAAAGACATAAAATATTGTGCTGTAGACCTCGGGCTCTACTTACAATGGATATAAAAAGTCTACACACCCCTTTTAAAATGGCAGGTTTTTGTGATGAAAAAAATTAAACCAAGATAAACCATGTCAGAACTTTTTCCACCCTCAATGTGAAATTACATAAATAAAAATGAAGTGAAAAACAATCAGAAACATTATAAGGAAAAATAGGAAAAATAAAAAGTTACAATGACTTTTATAATTAGTGACGTGGCCGTGTTCAGAATGAACCAATCACATTCAATCTCATGTTCAAACGTAATTATCATACAGCTGTCATCAATGAAAGTATTCTGATTAACCCCAAATAAAGACCAGCCATTTCTGTAGGATTTTCTTGACATCGTCTTGCCTACATCTGACTGCTGAAGCCATGGTCCGCAAAAAGCTTATAAAGCATGTATCTCTCTTGAAGAAAGGTATCGATCAGGAGAGGGGTATAAAAGAATTTCCAAAACATTAGATGTACAATGGAACACTGTGAAGGCCATCATCAACAAATGGGGCAGCAAATTAAAAAAAAAAAAAAAAAAAAAAACTTACAAGGGAGGCTGCCAAGAGACCAGAGGCAACATTTAAGGAGCTGCAGGAACATCTGGCAAGTAGAGATGCACCGATTGCAATTTTTTTGGCCGATTTCAGATTTTTTTGTAAGTGTGACCTGCCGATACCGATTTTTGCCGATTCCGATTTTCTTTCTAAGAACTATAATTGATAGCATATACAAACAAAAATCTACTTTTCCCCAATGCAAAATTTTATTTTCATATTTTCATAATAAAAGAATTATTAAACTTTACAATTTCCCCCAAACTGCACTAAGTTACAGGATCTTCTCTCACTTAAACAACTCTCAAAATAAAGTGCTCTGTGACTGGAAAGAGGTAGAAATAACAATTAACTGAAAATGAGTTGCTTTATATAACAAAACAGACATCATTTTCCACTATGTTTATAAATTGACCTTTTTCTCTTTTTTTACTCGTCTCACAAAAGTCCAAAGATTACAAGCCTATGAACAAAACTGAAGTGTACAATACTCTTCCAAATATTAATAGGTGCAGTGGCTAATAATTAAATAACAAGTGTAACAAGTAGAATTAGTTACTGCTCCTTTAAGGCGGAACGCTCTCTCTTACTCCCTCACTGATGAGTGGGCAGTCTGTAGACGGAGTGCGAGCTGTGATCATCGCATGTATGCATGTAAAGCCTGGTTATATTTCTGTTGCTCTTTGGCCTGTTTTATTTATGTTCAGTAACGCAGTTGTTAGTTGAGTGTTTTGCAAACTGCCCCATGTGTGCTGGGGATCGACAACGCTGATAATAATCCACTGTGAAATATCAGATACATGAGTTTTGCTTACATCTGCCTACAACCATTCAGGCAAGCTATACGGCCTCTCTGTGTAAAGCGTTTCAGAAGGCACCTTTTCTTTGTTGCCAACATGTGTACACTTGAGCATTAATGGAAAGTTTTTCTTCACAAACAGAAGCATCTCTGCCTTGTCACCTGATAATCGGTTTCTCCTTTCATCTATCACATGTCCAGCCAAGCTAAACAAGCCATCACTTTCAAAATGTGTTATAGTCTGATGAGACCAATTCCAAAAGGAATAATAATTCCAAAATTCCAAAAGGTATGTTTGGCACAAAAAAGGACATCACTAAAATTACACCATCCCCACTGTGAAGCATGGTGGTGGCAGAATCATGCTTTAGCCAGAACTGGGTGGAAGGAATTATGAATAGCTACAAATACCAGTCAATTTTAGTGCAAAACATTCAGAGATCTGCTAGTAAGCTGAAGATTAAAAGGATTTTCGCCTTTCAGCACAACAATAATCCAAAGCATACATCCAAATCAACAAAGGAATGACTTAACCAAAAGAAGGTCAAAGTTTTTGTGCACAGGAGGTGACCTTACAATTTGATGACCTAGAATGTTTTTTGCAAGAAAAAGTGGGAAAATATTGCCAAGTCAAGATGTGCCATGCTGATAGCCTCTTCAACAAAGTAGTAGTTTCGGGGCGTGCACACTTATGCAACCAGGTTATTGTAAGTTTAAAAAAAAAAAAAAAAAAAAAAAAAAAAAATTCCCCTAAAAAAGGTTTCTGAATGCAAAGTATACAAATGAAGTGGAAAAACCGATTTCACATTAAAGGTGGGAAAAGATCTGGCATGATTTATCAGTTTCATTCTAAAAGTTTCATTCTTTTACTTCACAAAAACCTGCCATTTGCACAGAGGTGTGTAGACTTTTTATATCCACTGTATGTGCCCTGTGTAACAGATGGACATTACACGTTTACTTTAAAATATAGTGCTTCAAGGTGACCAGCTTAGGTCTGGTGAACTTTGTTATCTTATCCTTAGATGAGTTAACAATGGAATGAAATGTTGTGCCTCAACGACCACAGTGCAGCATCCATGACGATGCAGAGGTTCTGCATTTAAAGTAGTGTGATGGTCTCAGGCAAAGAGCAATGTACGAAACGATACTGTCCCAAGAAAAGTGGACACAATAAACACACAGGAGAGCATAAATAAATACACAGGATGCACTAACTTTACAGAACTAAACAAAATGAGCAACATTTAAACCTCTGTTTTATATGTGATCTACATACAGTCCTCATTACCTCTTTCATAACTGAAACGAAATGTTATTTGCCAGATAACCAATATTTTTGTCTACAAATTTATAAAGGCACAGTGGCACATTTTAAGTCACATTTTGTACTGGAAATGTTTCAGATATTTACAATTCCATTATATATTACCCTTTTACATGTGCATTGTAAAAAATTACAATTTTTTTTTAAAGTGAAGAATCCACAGAACAAGAACTGTCATATGATAGTGCTATAAAGAGTTATAAAATGGAGCCTAAACCCCAGAGCCAGTGCAGCACCAAGAATTATGAAGCCAGAATACATATAATCAAATGGAGACATGGTGTCCTACCTGTGACGTTGTCCACAGAACACAGTGGAGCCGTGTTCATCATATTTACTCCAAACAGCACCACAAAACACATGGTTAAAGCAACCAGCAGATAAATCGGCAAGGCAAGAACCCAATACCTGGAGAAAACATTTATTTATTTATATATTTTTTAATATATTGAACTTTCAGTACACCTGTCCAGTTTTGCCTTTATTGCAATCATTAGTAAATGAAGCATCTGCTGATATAAGATTTTCCTATAACAACACAAGTTGACCATATTTCTGCAGTATTGTTTTCAAAGTCAAATTACTACAAGGATTACAGGATTGTACTGTGCAAGAAGGATGTCATGTTGCCCTCAAATTTGGCCAAATTAAAGAACATACAGTACTGTGCAAAAGTTTTAGGCACCCTATTTATTTTAGTACAAACTTTGCTACAGATTTTTTATTTTATGACTTCTAGTCAACTCAAGTCATTATCAAAACATTTTAGATTCCCAAACATTAGTTTTCTAGCACAAAATGAAACGTTACAGAAAACTGTTTGTATGTCATTAAAGAAAGCAGTATATTACGTAAGAGACACTTTTCAGACAAAAAAACACAATGAAGGCTGCTGGGTTTTGCTGCAAAAAATAAAAAGCAAGTGCGACAGTCAAAGTCTCCAGAAGAACTGTGGCTGGTTCTGCAAGATGCTCAATAAAACTTACCAGCTCATTTCCTTATAAAACTGCACAAATTGTACTGGAGACTACTATTTTTATTTTTTTTATTTTTTGTCACACCAAATATTGACTTTGCTTCATTTACTACTGTTTACTGCTCTTTACTGTATTTATTATTATTATTTTTTTACAATGTAGAAACATTTAATTTCATTATTTTGAAGGCATCTTTTCTCTACAGCATTTCTTTGCTGTGTATATACTGCCTTCTGAAAGGAAGTGGATTTGATTAGGGGGAAAAAAGCTGTCTACCTAGGCAGCCATGTTGTGAATGCAACACAGCATAGTGATGACATTTTTAAGTTTCTAAGCCAGTGATAGCTGTAGTGTGTGTAAGTGATGTTCTGATCAAACCTTTTTTGATAATACTTGCACAATGGTGCTGAATGAGGTGGTCCAATCTTATACTGCAGTGACGTGTTAAACTATTAGGGTTGAGCAATGCATTATATCTTATCAATGACATAATAAGAACAACATGGGGCAATCTATTGCGCGCACAGCCACCCACACCCACGTCATGTTGCCTCTGCATACCAAACAAAAACAGACAAAAGAAACTGTAAACCATTTGTTCAAGCAAACAAACAAAAAAGGCCACAAACTTACTGTTTTGTCATCTGTACTTTTGTGTTAATTATATTGTAATTGGACAATGTGTGCTTAGTCTATGTACTTTTACCTTCTCCTCCAAAGGAAAAAAAAAAAAGATAGATAAGGACAATATGTCAAATTCAATCTGAAACTGATCCGGTGTTTGAGTCCAGCACCGCCCCTGATACTAATACTTCCAGTGAGCATCAAATATCATGATAATAGCTTATGCCTATTATAAAGACACACCATTTCATTTTCTCTCCTTCATTCTAGGTTATCAAATAACACGGTTCACATACTTCTGAGGCCAGTACGTTAAGCCGACAGCGTGGAGCCAGGTCTCAGGAACATATGCCCAAACTAAATAAAGCACTGAGGAACAGAAAAACACATACAGCAAATAAATACATCTATAAACCTTCAGATACACAGTATTTTAGACTCATTTGAATGACTGTGGTTAGTTAAACACACTTACAAAAAGCAAACTGGGAGCCCAGGAAGAGGACAAACCCATAGATGGCTCTCTCAGGCACAGGTGAGGGAGAATTTTCTACCATGATGAACAACAGTGTAACCTGTAATTTATGTAACTAGCATAGTTCACATTTCAGCAGTGTACTCGTCTGCTTGTTATCGCTACAAATCCTGGCAAAACAACAGATACTGCTATATTACTATATTCTTTACTATATTCAAGTCTAATTCAAATTCACTATATGTCAACAATTTTTACATAACACGATAAATATGGTCAGTACTTCCCCGTCTTAAGTGTCGTTCACTTGTTTTTCCAGTTGTTCAGAGTCTTTCAGTGCCGCTTACTGCCATCTGTTGGTTTGGACCAGCACTACAAGTTATACTTATTATGTCTGCTGGATTCCAATCTAAGCATTGACTCCGGTGTACTACTAGTTTATTAATGGTCTGTAGTTTGAAGGTGTGAGTGAGTGAGTGAGTGAGTGAGTGAGAGAGAGAGAGACAGACAGACAGACAGACAGACAGACAGACAGAGGGTGTGTGAACTGGAGCCGAATCACATTTACGGCGCAGAATCGACTTCATAGCTTTGAAATCGACTCTCGACTCCCACTGCTTTGGATCGGACAGTGGACACTCAGCCTTAAACTCTACGGAACAAACAAGGAATTTTCAGAAGAAGAAGAAGAAGAAGAAGAAGAAGAAGAAGAAGAGAAGCCCCCCCCCTTTCCAGAAACCAAAGTCTACAGTTTTCTACTCCTGCCATAACTCTGACGGTCGCCAGGGGGCGACGCTAATCTGTTTATGTTCCAAAGTCCACTCACACATGCTAGAATAACGTACGTGGCTTTATGTTGCTGAAAATCTTTCGCATCCCTGACGAACGATGGAAAGGTTGGTGACGTAAATATTATACTCAACCTCCATGTGTGTAACGTGATTGTAATGATAGCTGTTTTGGGCACCATCTGAACTATGCATGTTTTTTTTTTTTCTTTGTTATTTCTGAGAATAAGCACTAGTAGGGCCGGGCTGCTCTCTCAGACGTGGCTAACGCTAGCCTAACCTGTATTCACTGTAGTTCCTGATTGTAGCACAATTACGTGTTGTGAGGATGGACCGTGAATAACCAGTATTTTTATTATTATTATTTTTCTTCTAATCTTTCACTTAACTCCATCTACTGCGTTTCAGTTTCGTTATGGATAATGACTTAGCGATATTTGTAGTGATAAACAATAAGACCTTTTTGATTTTCTTTTTTTTAAGAATACTCTAAAACATATTTACACAGAGAAGTACAGGAAGTGACTAACGCTCCCTTTGGCAACTTCTAGAACACCGCATACTAAATAGTTTATTCGCTGTTCAGTTATATTAGGGCACACTATTGAGTGTGGTAGTGGGCGGTTTCTGATACAGTGTTTGATTTGGGATTGAGCCAGTGTGCGGGTTAGCCAAACAAGGTGAACTAGTTGGTTCAGGCGTTGTTTACACAGCATATAAGGATCATAATTATACTTCAGCAACTCAAGGGCGAGGTTTTTACACCCACCCTAGTGTATATGACTCCATATGAGGTCACATTATCACCAAATATGTTGCCTTTTTTCTTAAATCCTTCATAGAAATCATTTTGTAGCTGTGTGAGTTACTGAATGTGGTTGAATTTACAGTATAAACATTGAACTCAAAGGGGGTTCTTTTAATTTCTTTACTATTACTTATAGGCAAAGTTTGTATCATCTATAA
Source organism: Cranoglanis bouderius (assembly GCA_023630585.1). Taxonomy (NCBI): domain Eukaryota; kingdom Metazoa; phylum Chordata; class Actinopteri; order Siluriformes; family Cranoglanididae; genus Cranoglanis; species Cranoglanis bouderius. The sequence goes on along the minus strand of CM042550.1, from coordinate 4,275,422 downwards.
GTGCTAAGTGCTGTGCTTTTTTCCCCCCCTACAGTTTGCATTTTAGCCTTTATGTCTTGTTTCTGGAAAGAAAGGGAAAAAAAAAAGAAGTGAGATTTGTTTTTTCTTTTTTAAAATGTATCTGGTCTGTTCTAGACGTGAAATGTTCGAGTCTGAAGATTCTGACATTGAGGATGGAGAGGAAGTGGTCCGACACAAGACTAAAATTGTTTATCAGGACAAATTTCCATACATCCACATGGAGCCACCTGGTAAGATACCATGATTTTACAAGCACTCAATAGCGTGTTTGGTCTGTGAGTGACGCCACTGATTCACTTTTTGCTGTGGATAAAAAGGCGGATTTTTCTTGTGAATTGTTTAGACGTTTTGTACGAGCGGTGGGGTAAAATAGACCCCGAGCTGAGAAGACAGGCGGGACACCTGCTGCACATCTCGGTGTTCTGGTGGCACATCCTGTTCCGGCAACAGGACAATCACAGCACTACGGCCTGGGCTGTGGACATGGGCTTCTTGGACTCCAAGTGAGTTTTGCTTCTGTGATATAAGCAGTCAAGTTATTTTCGAGTCATCCGCAAATTCTTGAAACTGGAAATGTAGGAGTAACCACTCTAAACACACAGCACATACTCATTAAGCAATGATTCTTTGAAAAGAGAAGTTGCCTAACCCCTGCAGGCTGATGTCTAAATACAACCCCATTTCCATAAAAGTTGGGATTTTTTTTTTCTAAAATACAATAAAAACAAAAATCTGTGATTTCTCTTGAAACTTTAATTAACTGACAAAAGTGGAAAGAAAAGATATTCACTGTTTTCACTGACCAATTGTGTTTTGTAAATATAAACAAATCTAGAATTTGATGCCTTGCAATTCCACTTGCAAAACTTGACAGATCACAGCTTTTTTAAAAAATTTTATTGCATTTTAGAAAAACAAAATTCCAACTTTTATGGAAATGAGGTTGTACAAGTGACTCAGTTTGTCTTACATTTAAATAGGGTTTAAGCAGGAAGAAAGCAGGTGTGTCTTAATTCTTAGTCAAGTGACCCAATGCAAGCGGTTATATACCAACACTATAACTTTCTGTATAGTAGATTTTAATAATATATTGCAGTGTTTAAAACATTTAATTAAAAAAAAAAAAAAATTTCATATAGAATAAATAATAATAAACAAGTGCTTTACGCTTAAGCATTTGCAAAAACAAAAACTGAGAGCTGAAGCATTGAGTTAGGAATATACTGTACATAAATTCCTTAAAAGTGACATTGAGCAACAAGAAGAAGGAAATCAAAGGAAATCAATAGCTCTGGATGTCAGGGCATCAAGTTTTACCCTTGATTCAGTAGATGAGCTAACCTGGATTCATGGCATCATAAAGACTATGACGCTCATATTGAACATCCTTTTAACACATTCAGTACTGTTTGACTTGATAGTATACAGTTGAAGAAGAGAAATGATTTCACTCTGATCTCACTGTCCGGAAGAGGATGGGTTCTTTTTTGAGTCAAAATTTTTTTTTTCAGGGTTTGAGTCATCTTTCCTTTCTACGGTTGCCTCTGGTTTTTGTAATTAGGGATTTAAATCTACATCTGGATTTCTGTAAAGCTGCTTTGTGATAATGCCTAATGTGTAATACAAGTAAAATTGAATTAAATGAAAATTTCAATTCATTATTCTGTGAATTGATGATTAGTACTTGATGGTTTATATCAAGATATGGAGTGACACTCTTAGTTCACTCTTAGTGACACATGTTCATTGTAGAGTTTAGCGAAGGGCATCTGGGCAAATTTGCGCGCAAGTAGTCGGAGAGTGATGCAAATCTGTTTTAACTCCTTGTACAAAAACAAAAATTCATTGCCTAATAGTCTCTCAATGCTAAATTTTTTTACAATAAAATGTTTTAACCAGAAAAAGTTTTGATTAGAGCTGTCATGGCATGGTGATCAGGGTCAGGCCTGTGCTCCAGTGCTCACTTTGTGAACTGGCAGAATGAGAAGAGGTTTACTGTATGTTTTTATACTTTAAATTCTAAACACTTGACAAATTCAAAAACATTTGGGTGACCGATTAAAGGGGGGAAAAAAAAACCCCTAGTAGCGCTGTTGTACATTGGGGAACATTTTGCATTTTGCTGGCATGGTTCGCATCCACTTGGCCCTTTAGGTGTCACTGCAAGTCTGCAGTCTTCTGACTTTATCACTTGTGTCCTTTGGTGAAACATTTCTATCCTGATGGGAGTGGTCTCTACGAGGATGATAATGTCTCCATCTACAGGGCACAAGGGCTCACTGAATGGTTTGACGAGGATGACAATTATGTAAATAAATAATATGCTACGTCCTTTATAGTTATAGCTCTTTACTACAATCATCAAAACACCAACTGAGGGAATATCTTGGGAGAATGGTATTTATTCCCCAAGTACAGTTCCAGAGAATGTAGAATCTGTGCCACTAAGACACTTTATGTTGGTTTTTCCCGTAATTTATCATCCATCTGTAGTTCCTTTTTCTTTTCTAGAATATATACAGTACATGATTATTATGACTTCCTTAATATCATAACACTGCTAGTAACATGTGCAGGTAATTTCTGCTTTTTTCCGAAAGGTTTTAATCTTGTATTGAGATTGTACTTAGATATTTTGAAAGACCTTGGTGAAATTACCTTAATGTTAACATTAACATTACAGCCTGCGTTTTATTCTGATGTTTTTCTGTCATTCTTAGTGTTTCAAATGATTTGAGTTTGAGAAGGCTGCAAAGAATTGAAATCTTGGAGCTCATTCTTGACACTGTCGAAAAATGTGTACGTATCATGGTTTTCCGTATGGCTTGAAATCTTTGTATAACCTATAAAGCTCATGAAAGTGTCTATGCAGTATTTGTGTCAGAAAATCCAGTTGTGATTTAATTTTCATTTGTCTTTATAGCTGGCAAGCATGGATCCTGAGAGGAAAGCAAGAGAGTTGATAATGATTAGCATGTCTTTTAAAATGGTAAGTCTGATTAAACTGTCCATACAATCTGAAAGACTGTACACTGATCAGCTATAACATTAAAACCACCCGCCTACTGTTGTGTAGGTTCCCCTTTTGCCATCAAAACAGCTTTGACCCATTGAGGCATGGACTCCACAAGACCTCTGAAGGTGTGCTGTGGTATCTGGCACCAAGACGTTAGCAGCAGTTGTGAGGTGGGGCCTCCATGGATCTGACTTGTTTGTCCAGCACATTACCACAGATGCTCGATAGGATTGAGATCTGGGGAATTTGGAGGTCAAGTCAACACCTTGAACTCTTTGTCATGTTCCTCAAACCATTCCTGAACAATTTATACAGTGTTGCAGGGCACATTATCCTGCTGAAAGAGGGCACAGTCATTAGGAAATGACGTGAAGGGATGTACTTGGTCTGCAACAATGTTTAGGTAAGTAGTACGTGTCAGAGTAACATCCATATGAATGCCAGGACCCAAGGTTTCCCAGCAGAACATTGCCCAGAGCATCACACTGCCTCTGATGGCTTGCCTCCTTCCCATAGTGCATCTTGTTGCCATCTCTTCCCCATGTAAGCAACACACACGCACCCGGCCGTCCACATGATGTAAAAGAAAACGTGATTCATCAGACCAGGGCACCTTCTTCCATTGCTCCATGGTCCAGTTTTGATGCTCACGTGCCCATTGTAGGAGATTTCGGTGGTGGACAGGGGTCAGCATGGGCACTCTGACCGGTCTGCAGCTATGCAGCCCCATACGTGTGTTCTGACACCTTTCTATCATAGTCAGCATTAACCTTTTCAGCAGTTGTATTACAGTAGCTCCCCACGCACAACGTTGAGCCTTGGGCACCCATGACCCTGTCACCAGTTCATCGGTTGTCCTTCTTTGGACCACTTTTGGTAGGTACTAACCACTGCAACACTCCTCAAGACTTACCATTTTGGAGATGCCCCTTGTCAAAGTCACTCAGGGTTTTAATGTTATGGCTTACGGTGTAGCACTAGCATTGTGGCATAGTGAGTTTTATTGTAGGATTCATTTGCCTTTATGTTTGGTGATGAGAAGATGCTCTTCACAAATGGGGTGATTTTTCTTGAAATCTTGGCATTTCTTTTACAGGACGAACATCACAAATTAAGGGTATCTTGCATAAAAGAGGATTAGTGTGTGTGTGTGTGTGTGTGTGTGTGTGTGTGTGTATCTCACACACACACTATATCATTTACATATAGATTTTTTTTGTATCGTATTTGATTCCTTGGGCATTTATGGCAATTTATCGATCACAACAATGTTTATTTTAGAAACACAAACAGATATTGTTCATTGCATTTGGAACATTTCAGTTGGTTTGGTTCTTTTTTTAAAACAAAACAAAACAAAAAAAAAACAGAAACCTTTTTACAATGTTTTTATTTCACCTTGTGGTAGGCAAGAAACAGTTTCTGTCCTTGTTCAGGCAAAGATGGACTTTACATTTCCCACAGTAGACATGTGAGAAGTGATTGTCTGTGCAGTGCTTGCGTCTCTGTCGGGTTTCCCATGTTGGGAAATGATCAGTGCTATGCGTTCTCACATTAGGAGGCACACCTTTTTCCCTTTCCTGCGCTTGTGAGAGAAGTGCCAACAGAAGCTTGAAACCTTCACAAGGTCATGGGTTTCATCCGGGGCTTCAGTTTCTTCTGGTCTGTGACAGTGTGCCACCAAGTGTACAGGTGCAGCTAAAAAAAATTAGAATATCGTGAAAGTTCTTTTTTTTTTCCTGTAATTGAATTCAAAAAGTGGAACTTTTATATATTCTAGATTCATTACACATAAAGTGAAATATTTCAAGCCTTTTTTTGTTTTACTCCTGATGATTACGGCTGACAGCTCACGGAAATCAAAAATCCAGTATCTCAAAATATTCGAATAAAGAATTTATAATACAGTAATGTCGACCTGAGACGAGCTCTAATCAGCTAATTAACTCAAAACACCTGCAAAGGTTTCCTGAGCCTTTAATCTCTCGGTCTGGTTCAGTATCAGTACACACAACCACAATCATGGGGAAGACTGGACAATCATTGTCCAGAAGACACTCATTGACAACCTTCACAAGGAGGGTAAGCCACAGAAGGTCATTGCTTGAATTAAATTATGGAAAAAATGAACTTTTCCATGATATTAAAATTTTTTGAGATGCACCTGTACGTATACCATCTTCGGGATTCGAAGCAGAACTTGTAAAGTGATTATCATAAGAGCAGATTGCATATAAAAAACCTCCCACAAATATCTCAATTTCCACTCTAAATATATCTTAAGATGGCATTCCTATCTTTAATTATTTTAATTAAATAATCAGAACTGTGTATTTGGCATTGTGGTAGGCATAAGGCAGACTGCGTCATGAAATGCAATACACTGATGATTGAGGGATTTATTACTTTATATACCTGCTGTATGATATTTGATACACACGTTTTTCAACATGATTTTACTATAAAATAAGTTATGAAATGTTAAGTAATTATAAGTTGCTTCAATACAGTAAATATTCATATCGTAATATTACTAACAATATAAAAGTTATTCTTAACGTAACTTTTTCAAAATTAGCAGAGATTTCTCTGCCAAAAACGTGAGTCGCCACATGAAAGCAGACATTTTGGATATGGCATTCAAAGGCATGCTACTGCCTGCAGTGCACGGATAAACCACCAGAAGACAGAAGATGTATTGATCATGTTGACGACGTAGAGGTCTCAGAAACTCATGTAGCAAATATGATACGATTGGTGCTACAGTAGGAACTTGGAACTCAGAATTATGTCATTTTCGACCTCTGTGCCTTCAGGCTATAAAGTGACGGGGGGGGGGAGGGGGACACGAACAGCTTCATTGTTTGTCTTTTGTTACCAAAAATCTGGCAAGCTAACTGTGTTGAGTGATGTATGTTTACCTCCTCAGAACAGTGAACTGTATAGTCAGTGTTATATATTTAACAAGCTAACGTGTCTGTGTTTATCGATCTAAAACCAATACTAGTATATACAGTAAAGAGGTGCGGCTTTATTTACTGTTGATGCTATGAGCAGCCATGTTGATATGATGTCATGCGTTGAACTCATGTTGAGGTGACCTTCTCGACTTTCCGACTAGGAATTCAGAGTTGAGGGGGCTTGTTCTTTGTTTTTTTTTTTCTATTTGGAGGTCTGAAATTCTTAGTTGTGAGTTCTAACAAACGCTGAATATGTGTGTACCTCTTTCTGTCTCTCCACAGGATGATGATGGTCTTATAAAGGCAATCAGCTGGCTAAAAGAATCTGATTCTCCAAGTCTAAGCAGGAGGCTCCTTCACCTTGGATCAAAGCAAATACGCTACCAAGTTCTAGATTTTGTATTTTCTGAGTGTAAGTCAGTGCACTATATACAGTATGTTGTAAATATATTTTCATCTGGGTGAGAGTATTAAGCTTTAGCAGTAGAAACAGCATTGTTTCCTCTAAATGTCTTCAATAAGTATACAGGTAACTATACAGGTGTATATTTCTGTTCTATTAAAACAATACCTAAACTTAATATTTTATGCGATTTGACCATGCACAAGTGTGGATTTTCTCCAAATTTAGTCAACGGCCAAGTCCCACTCATCAGGCAGCTCTCCCCTATCATACGACCAACCATTGAGGGTGAAGGCTATCACATGCTTCCTTAGAGGCATGTAAAGCCAGCCGATTATATCTTTTCGAACTGCTGCTCATGCAACGTCAAGGGTAATGGCATAACACTCTGAGGAAACCAGTGGTGGATGAAGTACCTGAAAGCCACACTTGTAAAAGTACAGATATCTTACCAGAAAATGACTTCGGTAGAAGTTAAAGTCTCCTTTTAGAATATTACTCGAGTAAAAGGCTTAAAGTATCCGATATTTATTGTACTTAAGTATGAAAAGTATTTTTTTTATGTTAAATGTACTTAAGTATTGAAAGTAAAAGTACAAGTGAATGCTGTTAATACAAAAAGTTTATTCTTTTTAAGCATGTACACCACCTTAAAAATGGAGCCTACAAAACAAAGTCTTCAAGCTGAAGCTCTCGAAAGGAACAAAGAGCTCAGTCTCTAGCAGCTTTGTCAGGAGCAACATGTCATTCAATTTGCCAAATTGCAAAACTTTCAGAGTAAACAACTCACCATATGGCTGACCGTCTGTTTTCTGCAGTATGGCAGAACTTTAATATTGTACTATACACAGTTTGAGCAACAAGTGTGTCACTCTCTCATCACGTCTGTCACTCGCTCTCTCGGTTTCTCCAGAGCCCGTCTACTAGGCTTATTAGAAATTACCATTGAGCGCTCTCTCTCTTGCTCACTCTTAAAAAAAAATATATATATATATATATATTTTTTTAAAATTGTGGGCGTCAGGGAGCCACTATTAAAATGCGGGAGACTCCTGGAACTTTCGGGAGAGTTGGGCTGTCTGCAAATAACTAACATTGTCACTATTGTCGAGTGGAACTCCTAGGCTTGAGTGGAAATTGAAACTTAACGGCGGCTTTGAGAGCACTTGTTTGTGTAATGGGATTTAACCAGTGATCTAACTTGCAAGCACCGGACCACTGATTCGTCAAATCTTCTTGCTTGCGGTCTGAGTTCTTCCGATTTTATTTTGTAGTAACGAGGATGCTTTGGGAAATGTATCGGAGTAAAAGTATACATTTTATTTAGGAAATGTAGTGGAGTAAAAGTGTAAGTTGACAGAAATATAAAAACTCAAGTAAAGTACAGATTCTCCCAAAAATACTTAAGTACTGTAACGAAGTATTATTACTTCGTTACATTACACCACTGGAGGAAACCGCTATCCCCCCTTTTCCGCATACATGAGCTCACGGACGCTCATGATTGGCTAGTGTCGCTGTGACTGATGGTGGAGAGAGAGTATACCACCCCTCCCTCCCTGAGAGCACGGGCAGTTTTGCTCTCTTCGACTCCCGGTCATGGATGGCATCATCGGGATTTGAACTTGTGACCTCTGGATGATCGGGCGAAAGCTTTTCTGTCGCTAAACCTCACAGGTGTTCCGCTTGAGCCATAGCCTGAGCTATATGCCAAAGCTGAACATCAACTCCTTCATTTGCTAACTGAACTCCTTCATTCCATTCAATTTCAAGAGAAAAACATTTCAAATGGGGAGATATTTTGCAGCAAAATGTGTCAATGTTGCCTTTATTTTTTCTTCTCAGATTCTCGTTACATACAGGTGATGTCATGTAGCAAAAAGAAGATGTTTAGGGAGCTGTCATTAGATCCAGAGCCATGGTGTTTACAGGTAAGAATTCAGCGGGATAAGAGCTTGTTTGCTTGTTTAGGCAGATGTACCAGAATTAGATTAAGTATAGTTTAAACAGATTTTTTCCCAATTCATCCAAAAGTACTTATTGCCTTTTCCCTGTTGATTTTTTTGCTGATTAAAATCTACAGTAAGATTAAAAATGTTTTCACAGAAAAGTGAAGAAATGAAGAACAAAGGGAATGAACAATTTCAGAAGAAAAAGTTTGATCTTGCAGTGAAATGGTACACAAAGGCCATTAAATACCAGTAAGTTCCCAATATTCTGACTAGTACATAAGAGCAGTAATTATGAACTGTAATTCAATCTTGCATATTGTGTTTCAGTACCAACAACCACATCTTGTATGGGAACAGAGCACTCTGCTATATTCGTTGTGAAAAATATCTGTAAGTTCAAATTCAATAATTTCATTTGATTTAAACAAATGTTATAATAAATATTCTACAAATTCTTTTTAAGCATTATACAGCTTGTGAAATTTTTATTATAAAATGTTTTCAGGAAAGCAATGGGTGATGGTAAGCGAGCTATTCTACTGCAGCGAGACTGGGCAAAGGTAAACCACTTCTGGTATTTCACCCTAAATATACATTTCATCCTCCACACACTTCTGAGTTTTCACTTCCCTGGTAATTTCTCTGTTTTTGTGCACTGATATGTTTCAGGGCCATTATCGTTTCTGTGACGCCTTGTTCTTCCTTGGAGCTAGAGACAAAGCAGTAGAAGCCAACACTACAGCTCAGAGCTATTGTAGTGCTGATCCAGAGGGAATGAGAGACCTCCAGCAGCAGTACAGTCGCTTCATGACTGAGATGTCTGAGGGCAGAAGTAAAGGCAGAGCCCCAGCATGTTCAGAAGGTGATCAAGCACACTGCACACACATAAGCATGATCTCCATAACTAGAATGAGATCTCCATAACTAGGAAACTACAAAATTCTGCAGCAGCATTGTTCTCCTCCTCCTGCTTACCTGTTAAATTTATACCTTTTTCAAGCTGAAGGAAAACAGAAGAAAACTGAGGCTAAGAAAGGATCCAGTAAACGGTAACCCCCCCCCCCCCCATTTTTAATATGCATTAAGAAGTGCATTTTTTTTGTTTGCTGGTTTGAATAGTGTTTGATTTCCAGTAGACACGAGGGAGCATGTGGAGTAGATCCCGTGGCCCAGCATGTTCATCCAGACAAAGCTCCAGAGGCAGCTCATAGCTTTGATACTGCAGAAAATAAGGTGAGAGAACAAAAGTGAATAGTTTAATAAAGTGGAACCAATACAAATACACACTCACTGGCCACTGTAGTAGGAACACTTGTACCCCTGCACATTCATGAAATTATCTACTCATCCAATCATGTGGCAGCAGCGCAGTGCATAAAATCATGCAGATACAGGTCAAGTTTGCGTATTTCAGAAACTGCTAATCTTCTGGGATTTTCACAGTTTTTACAGAATGGTGCAATCTAACAAAAAGCATCCAGTGAGAGAGTTCCACAGGCAGAAACGCCTTGTTGATGAGACAGGTCAGAAGAGAATAGCCAGACCGATTCAAGCTGACAGGAAGTCAAATAACCACTCTTTATAACCGTGATGAGCAGAAAAGCATCTCAGAATGCACAAGACATTGAACAATGAGGTAAATGGGCTACAAGAAGAAGAACAGGAATCTTATGGCACAATGGGCACAGGCTCACCAAAACTGGACAGCAGGGATACAAATGTTTCTGTTAAAGAGGTTGGTGAGCTAGGTGAACTAGAAATGCAGGTGGTGATCATCAGGGTCCAACTACTTTAATTATAATTTTCAATTATATACCATCCCACTGATTTACATTGGAAGAATCAAGAGTTAAGGGCATTGCTGAAGTGCCAGGTAGAACGTGGTGGAGCCAGGATTTGAAATCTCCGCTTTTTGCACAGAAGCTAAGAATCTTAACTGCTGCACCACTACTGCCTTGTAGTTAAAGATCCTAAGAGCTCAAAAGATTCAGTTGGATATAATTTGGAATATAATCTAAATTTATATTACTAGTGGTTTATCTGTACTATGTGCCAAATTCTGTAACAGAGGTGAAATTAGCTAGTATAATAAGTAGAAAAACTGTCACTTTCTTCAAGGAAAGTATAGGAAGTTTTCGACACTTCAGGATGTATAAGCCAAGAATGTGAAATCTGTAGCTAAAGTGCCATGATCAGGCTGATGCAGGTCTTAACAGTTATATGGATAATTGCACTATTCATCCAAACTTTGTCTTCAGGCCTTTCAAATTTCAACGGAGAGAATAATAAAAAAAAATAAATAAATAAAAAAAAGAGAGAAAAAGAGAAAAATCTGAATAACCCTTTAAATGGTGTTTCAATTGTTTCAATACCAGTGGTATTGGGACCCATTTTTATATTTTCCTTGCCGAGACACCTGACATTTATCCGTAAATCAAGCAAATCAGTTACCATCACCTGTGTCTTTTTTTTTTTTTTTTTTTTTTTTTTAATTTAAAAGAAACCAGTCATGTAAAATAAAATGTTAGATAAATGAGCATACTATCTGTCTAATCTAAAAGGTCTGAGTGTTGAGTAACTATAAATACAAAATCTTTCATGTTCTTATATAGCAGAAAGCAGAAGACACAAAGCAAGAGGAACCAACGGGTGAGTTATATTTGTTTCAGTGCGGTCATTTTCTTCAGTGTCTTTTGTACATTTATGATACTCGCATTTGTACTGAATAAAGGGTATAAGATGAAAACCTCTGAGAAAGTGAAACCTTTTCAGAAAGAAATGACAAACATTTGCTTTGTAAAAAAAAAAAAAAAAGAAAAAAAAAAAGTCTAGTCATACAACACAAAACTCTGGCTGTTTGCCTGAAGATGATTTCAAGTGCATGACAAAAAGTTTCTAATTAAATTCCATAGTCATTGATGTAGATTAACAGTGACTTCTAGAAAGTACCAGAAGTACAGGCGGCACTTATCAAATGTGCTACGTTTCTCATTTCACAATCATGTTCCAAACAATTACAGAAGGGAACTGCATAGGCCAGTACCTGGCACAATTCCAACAGACATGCAAAGACAGGTTCAACCAGGATCAGGCCAACATTTGAGGCACCAAAAAAAGCTGTGTGTAAAAGGCTTTTTGTTTACCCTAAAAACTTATCCAAAAAAATCTAAAAGAAATGTGATCACATATTAACTTATGTTGCTTCAATATTTACTTGTTTGCTAACTTTTTATTCATTGCAAAATTAAAAAGACTAAATTTCTTGCAGGTTTTTTTTTTTTTTTTTTTTTTTTTGGGCTTAGCCTGCTCAGTAGTCCTTGGCTGACATTTACTTGTCTGGGCTGATTTGTTTAAACGCAAAACGTTTAGCTCTGTGCCAAAGTTTTTGCAGCAAGTAACCTCATGTAAGCGATGGCATTCTGTAATCATATTTTTTGATGCTTTTAATAAATGCTATCTGAGAAACCATTTGAATCGAATGCTAAGGTCCAAACACTCGAGAGTCCACTGCGTCCAATAAATAAAGGAGATTTATAAGCAGTGATTCTGGTTTATGATAATAAGGTTAAATCAGTTATTAAGAAAGCTCTAAAAATCTGTGTACCTTTTTAATAACAGCTGATGCAGTGTTTGTATAGTATTGAAACATGGAACTGCGATAACAGTGGATAGAAAAAAAGTCTACACACCCCTGTTTAAATGGCAGGTTTTTGTATTGGAAAGCAAATGAAACCAATATACTGTAAATCACGTCAGAACCTTTTCTACCTTTATTGTGAAATTGCAACCTATAAATTAAAGTGAAAACAGTTCATTCATACAAAACAAAACCATTTTAGGGAAAACAAAATGTACAGTAATCTGGTTGCATAAGTGTGCACACCCCTAAACTAATACTTAGTTGAAGCACCTTTAGATTTCATCACAGCATTCAATCTTTTTGGGTAAGAGTCAGGCACATCTTGATTCTCCCCATAGATCCGCACACACTTAGAGCAACATTATCTCTAGTCAGAGGTCATGATCACTACTATCACAACAAGTCGACCAATTTTACTTTTCTATAATGGTAGCTTTGTATAATCATGCCATGTTTTTCCATGTACACTTAACTAAAAATAATATAACAATAATCAGAGGTTAAGGCTCACCCTATTTCGATTGGTCAGTCAACACTATGTTGTTCTAAATGGAAATTCCTTTTAGCCTTTACAGTCGAAGTACACTTAACTAAAGCCAAGTTGTTAGCCTGGACTCAAAAATCTCAGTTGGTGTGCCCCAATGCTCAACCTAAACCTGGATTTTAGCCTGTACTAACCTGGTAACAGATTTGCGGTAACATGGACTTAATGTAATCTACTAGGGCCAATAATTTCAGGGTAGGTCAGAATAAATTCAAACTTAATTTATTAACCAGGCAATTCCAATAACAATTCTTAACCCAATTCAGAAGATGATAAGCAGTGATCAATTATATAAAAACATCAAATAAAACACCAACAAGATAAATAGAAATTTATATCTGATAATGAAACTACACACAATAATTGTGCGGGAGATCTGTCTACAGATTATCTGAATCTTTTGCCCTCTCTCCCTAAATACCCAGATACTCTGTAGGTCCACCAAATGGTGTTTGTGGTTATAATTGAAATTTGAGCCCACTATTCAGGGTGGCAAGTGGGCAATTGGCATTTGTGATTAAACAGTCTTTCGATGTCTGTGGAAGACTACACCTTATTTACATACAGGATGTGATTTGTATGAGGGACCCGGGGAGGGTACACTCTCAATTGCACTCAATATTTTTCTACATTTTCTAGATCTTAATGGTGATTTGAACTGCTGAGGGAATGAGACCATTTTCTCAGACAAATTGACACCTTTTGAATGATACCAAACATGTATGATCAACTCATTTACATTAAACATACTATCTAATGAATATAGACCTTGGGTGAGTCAAGGTGATCTCAACACGGGGGGCCAGGGGTGGGGGTTACCATATTGATGCTTTGGCAATATTGTTTACATACAATCATGCCAATAAAGTAGAGGAACAGTAGTGAGGTGTGATCTTCCAATCTCCACTCAGTGTGATGTGTTATCTTGGATGTAGATGCTAATTTTGTGGGAGAAAGTTCAAATGAGTTGATAAGAGTCCTTTGTTTTCTCAGAGAGCAGTTCTGTCCAGGTTCAAACATCTTGGCACTAGCCTTAGAGCCTCTGGGCAGCCTCCCTGACCAGTTTTCTACTAGTCTTCTCATCAATTTTAGAGGGATGTCTTGTCCTTAGTAATGTCACTGTCGTGCCATATTTTCTCCACTTGTTGATTATTGTCTTTACAGCATCCCATGGTATAGTCAATGTCTTGAAAATGTTTTTGTAACCCTCTCCTGATTGATATTTTTCAACAATGAGATCCCGTACCTGCTTTGTAAGCGCTTCACGGCCCATGGCTTTTCCAGTTGGATGTTACCAAGATGATGTCAGGAAAATCCTATAGGAACTGCTGTACTTTATTTGGTTTATTACCCCCCCCCCCCCCCCCCAAAAAAAAAAAAAAAAAAACAAACAAAAAAAACAAGACAAAAACAAAACATTATTTCTGGTTGTTTGTCACTTGGTTTAAGTTAGTTTTCACAATAACTTGCCATTTTAGGAGGGATGTGTAGAATTTGTGTATCCACTGTTGGCATGTAGATTAATCTGAATCTGAAACGGGTTGCGTGCTTCCTCAAACTGTTTGCATCGATTTGTTTAGGTGTGACCAAAGATGAGGGAGTTCTTTTTCTTTTTCCTATCTCAGTATGTCCAATATTTTAGATACGTTTCAGTCGGGTTTTAGATCAATGCACAGTACAGAAACTGCACTGTTGAAGGTCAGTAATGACCAGGTGCAAGCTCTCGATATTGGTTCGCATGTTGTGCTTGTCTTGTTGGATTTAAGTGCTGCATTCGATACGATCGATTATAGTATTCTGTTACATCGGTTGGAAAATGTGGCGGGTATTCGGGGTGTCACCCTGCAGTGGTTGGTGTCTTACCTTAAAGACAGAGCCTTCTCAGTGAGTGTTGGAAGTTTTCTTCTTTGTCGGCTACGCTAATATGCGGTGTGCCCCAAGGGTCCATTTTAGGCCCTCTTCTTTTTTCACTTTATATGCTCCCTTTGGGTGCAATTTTTAAGAAATATAAGATCTCCTACCACGGCTATGCTCAATTTTATCTACCGGTTAAAACTGAGAGTAGTTATGCTTTGGAAGTGCTTTGCGACTGTTTTGAGGAGATTAAATGTTGGATGGCAATTTTCTGCAATTAAACGACAGCAAAAGTGAAATTCTGATTTTAGGCTCCTCCAGGTCTCCATCTGCTTTTAATTTAGGTTCTCTTTCTGCCAGTATTCAACCACATGTAAGGAATCTTGGGGTTGAATTTGATTCGTCACTAAATTTTGAGAAACAAATCAGTACAGTGGTCAAGGGCAGTTTCTTTAATCTGAGGTTGGTTGAAAAATTAAAACAGTTTCTGCCCCCGAAAGATTTGGAGACTGTAATCCACGCTCTCATAACATCACATCTGGACTACTGTAATTGTCTATACTGTGGCCTGCCTCAAACTGCGATCTCTCGCTTGCAAATTGTCTGATTCCTTACTCTCCTCAAAGAGCACTTAAGTCATGTAATAAGCTTCTCTTAACTGTCCCACATTGTCGCTGTAAACCTAAAGGGTAGTCAGGCCTTCTCTGCTGCAGCACCTGAACTTTGGAACAGTCTGCCCATAAATGTGAGCTGTGCTCCTTCACTAGCCAGTTTTAAATCGGCTCTTAAATCTTATTTATTCTCTCTGGCTTTTGATTCAGATTAGTTTAAGGGTTTTATGTTGAAGTTTTCTGATTGTATTCGGTTTAATGTGTTTATATTTTGTATCCTGCATGATTTCTTTTAATGCTTTCTTTTTATATGCGCAGCGCTTTATTGTACAGCACTTTGGTGCAACTCTGTTGCTTTTAAAATGTGCTCTAGAAATACATTTTTGACTCGACTAACAGGAAGTGGAAACGCTTTGCAGTTTTCACACATCGAGTAATCAGGAGAGGGTAGATTAGTAGGGAGGGTAAGTAAGTCACGTGACCCATTTCAGCCACGCCTGTTCTCGCAGACAGACTTACGTTTCCGCTCCAGCACTCGGTCAAGAGCGTGTAAGGATAACCGATGTTGTGGCACTTTTAAAGTTTTCATTGACTGGAATTTCAGAGGCAGCTGCCAGTGACGGTGTAGATCACGCGTTTTTCTTTCTGGAAGTGTGTGTGTGTAAGTGAGAGAGAGAGAGCGCGCGCGAGAGAGCGCGCGTGAGAGAGAGAGAGCGCGCGCGCGCGCGCGTGTATGTTTTCAAATTCTTATCCTGTTCAGGTTTTGCCAGTTCTCTTGCGTGCCACAGAGAGTACTGTCTAACGCGGTGATTCTCCGCTGTGCTTCTTAAACTGAACTGAACTTTCTGCTTTCAGGTAAGCCTGTGACTAACCATCAAGCTGAGGACAACTTTAAAGACACTGTAAGGTAATGTGAGCTAAACCAGCTCCTTTTTTCTGTCTCCAAATTACACCGAGTTTTAGTCACACTTCTAAAGTCAGAATTCTTCATACGTTTTTTCAGGGCAACACGTTTTTATCTTGGTCTCTGTTTATATATATATTATATAATATATATATATATATATATATATATATATATATATATATATATATAAAAATCCACTGTTTTCTCACAGAGAGGTGCAGAGTAGACACAAAGTTGGAGTTGTGTTGGTGAGCTCTGTGGTTACAACCCACTTGGCCTAATGTTTCAGATGCAACATTAGCTAACTTAGTCGCACCTACACCGAGGTGCTACCTTTTCTACTTTCTCTTCTTCTCAATGCATTCGTCAAGCCTTCAAAACACAACCTTTTGTAAGCTTAGTTTATCTCACCGTTTGCAGTGCTCATTGTCTTTTCTTTCTAGGTAGTTTCACTTTTGTTTGTCCTCTCCTGTGTCATATAGTTACGGTTGAATGTCAGTAAATGTCGCAGTTGTAGAAAAGGCATTCATGGGACTTGAGAATAGTTCATTGACAATATCTAGTAGGATTTACATTGCCCTTATTTTTAAAAATTTAAAAAATGTAGAAAAAACAACAACAAAAATCCTCCGTGCCTAAGTTTCTGTCTAAACTCGTTTTCTGAAACTGGTTCCGTTTAAATACTTAGACATTTAACCATGAAAAAAACTAGTTTTTTTAATATTTATTTATTTTATTTTTTTATTAAGCATTAATTAATATTTAATCAGTAGGTGAATGCTGGAGTCTACAGTATTAGCTAGATTACTAGATATGTTTTTCTGTTAAAAAGAAAATGTTTAAAAAATAACAGACTTTACATTAAAATTCTAGAAACATGTCAATTGTATGGTATACGTTCTTTCATTCACACTGTAAAAGACAAAGTGAAATACTGTATTTTGGTAAATATGTTTTTCACATGTACCTTCTCAATCATGCGTTATGTGTTATAGAAATCCTAAAAAAAAATAATAATAATAATAATAATTCAAAGGCAGAAATCACTTCAGAGTTATATTTATTTTACTTATTCAACCGAACATCCTTCTCGACAGTTCTCTAAAACAAACAATTAATTCTTCAACACATTGCTGTGTGGGGTAATCTCACTTCGTTGGTTACGTTGAAACAAATAAATCTATTTTTATCTCCGTGTTAGTCGTGTCAGAGCATGTCGGCGCATGTCTCAAAGGGTGGCCCTGCATTTACAACCTAAATTTTATTGATTACACTAGTCCTTACAGTTTAAGAATCATCTGTTACTTCTCAAACTATCATGTGCTGTCATATGGTTTTAGTGTCCGCGCTGGAATGAGATTCTTCCTCACTGTGTAAAGGGTACAGTCATAAACCATGTTGTGTCCCTACACTATCTTCCCCAGATACATGCTCAAGGCCATGTTCCTTCTTGCATTTAGAAAACGGAGAATATTTATTAGCTTGTTCTTCCCATGAACCTTCTGTATCTGTGTGCGTGTGTAGGATGTGCTCAGTTAGGGGAAAACCATTGCTAGTGTCTTAAATCAGTGGCAAACCTGTTGTTCTACCTCGGCAAGCTCAGCATGTAGAGAGTAAGGAGTGCGAGATCTTGTTCCTTACAAGCCAAAGAATACACTATAATGTAATTCATGTATATCCAAGAAAGTTACAATGTATTCATGCATTTCCTAATGAATGTTCTTTGTCGCTCATAAATGATTAATAAGCTGCCGTGTCAAATAAGTATCATGGTGTGCAGAATATCAATAATTTCGATAAGTGTCATTAATATGAAAAATTTACCTCATGTTATGGATGAGTCCCAATGTACAGGAAGGCTAGGGGGTTTCACCAAGTGTAACCTCTTGTTATGACTAGATTTCTGCAGCCTGTTGTTGACAACCAGGGATAGAAAGAAATCAACCCCAGCCTCTATTTTATACCATTCTGTTTATTTTTACTTATGAATGAAACAAGTTCACTGGCTCAACTTTTCAGTAGTGAACACCTGAATGATCAAGTAACATGTATTACATTAATTACATTGTAAATACCAGCAGAACATACACACTTGAATTCAAGTTATTATTTTTTTTTGTCATGATCGGCTGGAGCTGCAGCTCAAAGCATGTGGTCAGAGTCCTTCTCTTATAGTTGTTGTAATGTAATCAAGTCACTAAACCTCTATCCACATCCTGCTTACTTATATGGGATACACAGTAACTTCAGAATACAGGATGCACAGTATACACAGAAGACTGTGAGGGCTATACTCTCCAACATACACGCTGAATCGTACACCAACATCATTCTTCAAGGATGCCACGAGACGTCATTCAAATCAGAATGCGAATATTCATTTTCATTATCAGTCAAGTATATTGACTGCTTCAGCATGCCTTATTAATGGAATCTGTTCTTTGGGTTTCTATTGGCAAGAAGGGCTGAAGACTAGCGGTGAATTCAGGACAGATTATTAGATTCAACTTTAGAGCCAATGGAATGCAGTAAGCATCTAACCAGAAGTGCAAAATAGCAAGTCACATTAAATGTAAAGTGCAAAGATACAACGAGGTAGGTTGGCAGTACAGTGCAAATAATGTGCAAATGGAATATAAGGCAAGATTAAAAAAAAAAAAAAAAAAAAAGGTGCAAAAGTGCAGTAAACAAAGGTGCAAAGTGAACGGAGGTAGGGAGGACTGAGTGGAACTGTTGTAGTCCATATGCACAACTAGGGATGTGCAGTATGTGCGATTCCATGCACATGTTGTAGAAATGGTATAAAACAACAAAACAAGTTATTTTTTAAGTGACTCCACCGCCTCCATATTTTTGTATTGCATAATAAAATTAGGATGAATTTAAACTTTTAGTGTTTTTATCATAGTTGCTCTGCAGACTTGGCACACACAGGCTTACTAGGTGTAATTGATTGCTTTCTCAAAACCTTATTATCTAACAGTTACCAGCTTCTATTCTCCCACCGACCAGAGAAATAATAATAAATGGTCTACTGACCTATACGAAGCGAATTGTTACATGATAATGTGTTTAAACGTCATACATTTCACTTGCTTCATATGTTTCATGTTGGGCCGACACACTAGAAGCTTGTGCTCTTTGCTCACCCGCTGTATTATGGTTACCGGTACAAACTATTTTTACTAGGTGAATAATTTAAAGGATGGCTTTTTCTTTTGTTTTTTGTTTTTTTTTTTTTCCCCCACAATTCAGCACATGCAGGATGTAGAAACCGTTCCAAAACCCAAACAAAATACACTGCAGTGAAACACTGTTACACGACTCTTAATGGTATGTCAGGCAAAAATGAAGACATGGCCATCAAAGACAGAATATGCAGAAACTCCAACTCCCCAAGAAACTGGAGTATTGCCATATTTTCTTTAGTCAGCATTAATGTATTGAACTAAATAATTAACTTCTCATACTTTGGGCTTAAATTATGTTAGCCTGTAGGTAACCATAACATAAGACTGGGCAAGTACATTAGAGTTTTTTTTTTTTTTTTCCCCCAGCTAGCTAATGAATTTATAATTTGTCCATCCCAAATGTGCATCTCATGTTTATATTCATTCTCTTTCTGTTCTACTTCTAGTGAAATGGGGGACCGAAAGGCCAAAAAAGCAGCGTCAGGCATCCCAGAGAAGCAGTCTGTAAGGAATAAACAGCCACCCACACAGGAAAAGGTACCTGATCTGACTTCCGTTAACTGTATATTTGTATGAGACATGTTTGCATGTGTGGTTTCATGCTGAAGTTTTGATCAGTCTTGTAAGCATTCTCAATGCTAGATTCAAGGAATTCTCAATGCCTTGGAGCTTGACTTTCAAATCTTTGGTGCATGAAATGCATAATCCTTCCTGCCTTTTGTGTACCTAAAATGTATCTTTTAATATGTACAAATTGTTTAATCTATTTATTTTGTTTATTGGACCAGCTTTAATAATAGCTTAATATTCATTATTCATTTGTGCATAGGAGCAGTTACACAAGAATTTTGTTATTCATGAAAATCCTGTAATTTCGGAAAAACGTTTGTATCCTACTCGCCCTTCCGAGTGTGTGGAAATTTACATACAAGAACACTAAATACTGAAAACCTCGATTGTTCGGCTTCAAACCAAATAATTTTTTACTGAGTTTTATATACGAATTACGCCGTCATGTTTAAATAGCTTGTGTATTTTTAGTTAGACACACAAGTTTAATGAACCTTTTGTGAAACCCAGTTGTTTCATATAAATGACAACTAAAGACATATTAAATATGAAAAAATAAATAAAGCAAGCCAACATAAATCCATAAATGAAAGCAAATAAGATCAGGCATTCAATAAAGAACACCACTGTATAAAAGAAGGACGGACTACAATGACATTGGTTCTGTTTGCCACAACATCGCATTTTAATGTTGTACAACACTTTATTAGAACCAGCACTAAGTGACTGATAAGTGGATCTGGTATGTCTCAAGCCACAATATGTTGTATACTTGCTAGTGTGCTGCTGATCATTCGCTTCCAGAGGACACATGCCCTTCTGCTTTTCTAAGATGGCATCAGGGAGGGCATTAGATTTCTGTCTGAGAGTCGCTGCGACAGTAAAACCCAACAATTAAACATGGCCATCTCTGTGTGCTGTGCTCAGTGTCCATGTTCACCTGGGTACAGTAGATGTACTGTTGTTGTTTTTTTTTCCCCCCTCCCTCCCCCTTCCTTTTTCATGCTGGACCATTTTCATTTGACCTCACTTAATTCACATCTAATTTACCTTTTATGTAATTTGGCTCCAGATTTTGGCTTTTTCAGGTGCTCTTACTCTGGTATATATGTTTTTTATTGGCATATGATTCTGAATGCGTGCGAGTCAAAATAACTTTAATTTCTACGACTGAGAAAGATTGTTGCCTTTTGCTCATCATATCGACTCTGTGAGCTTTACGTTTTATGGAGTTTTGTGGACATCTACAAATGCAAATCAGCCGTGTTGTCCACGTGCCTGGTAATTTACGAGCGACTGTTGATGCGTAGCGTTTCTGAAACTTTGGCAAATCTGGTGGAACTTTTTAGCCAGTTTTGCTTACACTATGGAAAATGATTTATTAAAAGTATGAAATGAAATCATTTTCCATAGGGTTTGATAGGTTAGTAATTTTCTCTTTTCTTCTTTATAAAGATGCAAGCAGGCACAAAACTTGAAGAGGAATAGTTTATTGAAGCTTCATGTACAAACACAGGTGTTGTGCTTTCAGTGTTCAGTCATCAGCTCACTTCCCTACATACCAGCGCCCATTCTTAAAAGCATCACACATACAAAAGCCCATTCTTAAAACATCTTACCCCAGCTGCTCACCCAAGGACATCACACAGATAAAACTGTCTCCTAGGCCTTCGAGAACCCACTCTTGTTCTACAGTAGGTGCTCTGTGAGGAGGTTTTCATTAACACATGAATCTTGAGTACTGATTAACATGCTCCAATAAGTTTGAAAATTACATATCATACCCTGCTGTTAATATGAACAGTAAGAAGAGCCATAAGAGCTATACTGAAAAAACAGAAGTATTCTTCAATCCCCCCTTTTTGATTAATTAAATTATTAAAAATAATAATTTTAAAAATATTGGTTACATATGGATAAAATGATAATTGAGTAATATGAGGTTTCTGAAACTTTGGCAAATCCAGTGGAAGTTTTTAGTCCAGTTTTGCTTATGCTATGAAAAAGATTTCATTTCATACGTTTACTAATTAGTTAACCCTTTATCTATTAGTTATTTCTTCATTATCATTAGTTAATTCTTCATTATACTCCGTAGGAACAATACTTATGTGGGTGCCAAGAAGTCTAGCGCATCTGCTCATTATATTTAGGCTTTGTTTGTGAGATAACAGGAGGATGTTTTGAGGTTTTGCCCACTCCCTCAAGGGACATTTAAGCGACCTGATGTGAAGCCGCGGTCATGTCTTGTTATGTATGATAAACAGAAGGAGGGTATGACCTTGAGGTGATGAAGTAACTCTCCTCAGCAGTTCTTACAGTTGTAGTAATTTTAGATTTGCACCATACGTATTTCCTTTCCTGTTAACTCTTAAATCTTTTATGATAATTCATGGTGGTCTTATCTTATTCGACCAATAAGTATGAAGTTCTTTGTTTATCTGTAACCAATCCTGAAACACTAGCCATGTGCAGTGAACTATATAACTTCACTAAAAGATTGATAAATGAGGCCCTTTGTTATGCTTCTGTCATATTTGAGAATATGTGGAAAACCAGTCCATTGGTACTAATGGTACAGTGTGTTATTCCTAAAGGCCCATAGCAGCAGCGGTGAAGTGTGCAGTAAGGAGCAGTTTTGCGTTGCAGTACGGGATGCTCATATAGCGCTCAGTGACCAGCGCTGCCGCAACGCAGAGCAGTCTTTCTCTGAGGCACTCAGGATTCTGGGCTCCACTGGGACCAAGGTGAGCTATGACACCCACAGACATGCACTTTTAGTATGGCAAGGCAACTGAAACGCACCCTGGAAGTGATTGGATCATCTGAAGCCCATTGTACTCTCATTAACACGGAGGTTTCTGTTTAATCCGTAGAATTGTTGTAATTGTTTAAATGCAGGTTTTATCTTTTATTTATATCACTGCTGTTATGCTTGCTAGATATACAGGTGTATGCAGATGGGTTCTTCATATCTCGGTAACTTCATAACTGAGCTTTTCAAAATGCCGCACTGTTACAATGCACTAAATATTTTTTACTGTTTGATAATTCCTGTGCTGTCTATTAAAAATAAAATACAGGAGTTACACCACTGACTACGTATCCCTTTCAAACAAGTTCCGGTTTCAAAGAAACTGTGGCACAGTGGTTTAGTGGTTAGCACATTTGACTCTCACGTCCAGGGTTGGGGGGGTTCAGACATAAAATGTCCTCAGTGGCTAAATGCTAATTGCGGTTGTCATGAATAGATTCATGAATTGGTGACTGAATTTATTTATTTATTGGAATCGAATTTTTCCATTGGCTAAATGATCAAGTAGTGACTGAATGTAGCAAGCTTCAGTGAAGCCAGTGTTTTAATGCAGATTGTATTCTTTAATCTCATTTTAAAAGTATCACCGTGGTCAAATTGGCAAAGCTCTTAGTCTGTTAATGCCTGAAATGCTTGTGGTGCTGATTTTTGGATAAAAGTGAAACAATCCAGCTTTTATTCAAATTATTCTACTTTGTGTTGAGAGAGTAGCAAGAGCTACAAAAAAATTCCTCACAGTTAATGTCTGGGCAGGTGCACAATGATATTTTTTTTTCACTGCACAATAGCATATTAAATTTTAAACAGGATACAACAATAAAATGATTTTTCTCTTTAAGCAACAAGATATTGAGACCGTTTTATACCGTGTGATAAGCTGCATGAGCATTGCAGTGGCACCACTTCCAGCACACCTCCATGTTAATCAAGCTGGTAGGTTACACCGGATGCGCGCAGAGGTGGCGTTGACTCATTACTTATATCTGCCATGTGCAGCAAGGCCGTGGTATTTAGTTAGAAATGTTACAGAATACCATACCCATAATCTAAAATTAGCTATATTTCAGCCTGTAAAAGTTTGTGCTCGGGCGTTAGCTAAAATTCCAGCTTTGTGACTGCTGCAACTGGCAAAGTGCGTAGTAGTGAAAACCTAAAAAATGGTAAAGTTTTACAGTGGCAGTGGATGTTTATTATAACATGATCATCATAAAGGCTCAGAAAGTGAGAGGTGAAACAGAGTTCCACACCCTTAAACACACACGATTCAACTTCCTTATTCCTGACCTAGTTTAGCAGGTGTGTTTGAACTCGGTAATCATCAAACGGGATGTTGACTTTCCTGATCATAATGTGGCTTTATTCTTTTATTGTTTTTCTTCTTCTTCTTTTTTCTTATCTACATTTTGTTTAGGTGTTTTTGCGAGGGCTGAAAAACTTTATTTGGTTGATGAAACGCATCTTAATTTAAAATGAAAGTAGGTGTTTTTTTTCACAAAGGTTTCAGAAAGATTTCTGTGAAAGACTGACAAACTAGCTTACTAAATTATTTGACTAGATTGCTATTTGAGCATATGTTGCAGTCACTAGTTGAATTCTACAGTACATTTTTTTTTTTTTTTTTTTTGGTTTGTTTCCACACAGGATCTCGGCATAACTGAACTGGACAGAACATTGTTGATCTACGGTTATGCTACAGCCCTGATAGAAATCGGGCAACCAGAGGTAACCGAAAGCACCCAATTTCATCCAGATTACACAAAGCTCCAATCTTTGCTGAAACTTGTAATATGTATTTATGGCAAATGTGTAATGAAATTTTAAAAAAGCATTCTGTATTTCTTTACATTTTTATTTTTTTTAAAGGAATTGGTGGAAGCCCAGCGGCAGTTTGGAAAACTAAGCTCTTCAGCAAACAGAACATTCCAGTCCTTGGTTCATTATGGTTTAGGAAAGGTATTACTGAAGGAGAACAAGTGAGTATGCAGTGCTTTAGTTAAACTTTGTCGGGGGAAGCAGGAGAGAAATTTAGTTTCCTATTTAAATTCTACTTTTATTCATGATGGTCTCCTTTTCAGATTTAGCAAAGCCAAAGAGGAATTTTTGAAGGCTCTGTTGATGGTTCAGAGGCAGATCATGCCAGGAAAGCTGACCTGGCCAACTACTAAAGTAACTGTCGAAGAGACCTGTCCTGAATATTTAAAAGTGAGTTTATGCACCCGTAGTAATGTTTGATAGTGTTTATTTTCAGTTTTTGTTGTGATCTTTTTGTAGTAATATTAGTCAGGGTTCTTATTGCATGTTTCTTCTGTGGTTTTCTTTAAAGGAGCAGCTTGAGAGGCTTATTGAGACCTGCAAATTTCCCCCTAAGCCGGATGCAGTTTGCCGGCATTGCTTGGGAGAAGCCTTTATCTATTTCACAGATCCAGACTTTAAGGTATGTGATGATGCTCTGTGGTTGCTTTTTGGAGTACACGCTGCACTTCAACACAAAATTAGTGTTTCACTGGGTGGAACACTTGGAAAAGTTCATTTTTTCCCCCCGTAATTTAATTAAAAATGTGGAACTTTCATATAATCTAGATTCATTACACATAAAGTGAAATATTTCAAGCTTTTTTTGTTTTGGCTTACAGCTCATGGAAATCAAAAATCCAGTATCTCAAAATATTAGAATGAAGAATTTATAATACAGAAATGTTGACCTTCTGAAAAGTATGTTCATTTATGCACTCAATACTTGGTCTGGGCTCCTTTTGCATGGATTACTGCATCAATGCGGTGTGGCATGGAGGCAATCAGCCTGTGGCACTGCTGAGGTGTTATTGAAGCCCAGGTTGCTGTGATGGTGGCCTTCAGCTCGTCTGTATTGTTGGGTCTGGTGTCTCTCATCTTCCTCTTGACAAAATTCAGGTCAGGCGAGTTGGCTGGCCAATCAAGCACAGTAATACCATGGCCATCAAACCAGTTACTAATAGTTTTGGCACTGTGGGCAGGTGTCAAGTCCTGCTGGAAAAGGAAATCAGCATCTCCATAAAGCTTGTCAGCAGATAGAAGCATGAAGTGCTCTAAAATCTCCTGGTAGACGCTGCATTGACTCTTGACTTCAGAAAACACAGTGGACCAACACCAGCAGATGACGTGGCACCCTGAATCATCACTGACTGTGGAAACTTCACACGGGACTTCAAGCAACTTTGATTCTTCCTCCAGACTCTGGGACCTTGATTTCCAAATGAAATGCAAAATTTACTTTCTGAAAAGAGGACTTTGGACCACTGAGCAACTGTGTTTTGAGTTAATTAGCTGATTAGAGCTCGTCTCAGGTCGACATTGCTGTATTATAAACTCTTTATTCTAATATTTTTGAGATACTGGAATTTTTCAGTATCTCATTTCCATGAGCTGTAAGCCGTAATCATCAAGATTAAAACAGAAAAAAAGGCTTGAAATATTTCACTTTATGTGTAATGAATCTAGAATATATAAAAGTTCCACTTTTTGAATTCAATTACAGAAAAAAACGAACGTTTCCACGATATTCTAATATTTTGAGTTGCACCTGTAGATGGCAGTGATAAGCCCAAGTTCTCATCTGCATTATTTTTTACTGTAGATGAGCCAGGGAGATGGTGTAGATTACCTGAACGGTATGATCCAGGGTGGAAATAATCATTAGCCCAGGCTAGCTGGGACCTGGGACAGGCAGGTTTTGTGTCTGGGCTGTTAGGATTTTTTTTTCTGCAGTTGCCTGGTGGACAAATAGATTTGAAGCAGTCTGCCCTATTGTCTGGATATTACGAGTTCAAGTCCTGACCCGATGATGCCACACCCATCCGTGGCCAGGAGTCCAAGAGAGCAAAATATTGTCTTTGCTCTCTGGGTGGGAGGGATGGCATGCTCTCGCTCCCCTGTCGATCAAGTATGCGGAAGAGGGCAGATTGCACTTTCCTCGTTGTGTTACGATGCCCTGTGACACAGCATGAGCAGAACTTTGAAGATGCAAGTGGCATTTTTCACGCGTCTCAGAGAAAGCACATGTTAGACCTCACGCTCCTTGGGTGGTAGTGGTGGTATGATGGAGGAAGGCTGGCTGGTGGGTGGTAATTGGCCAAGACCAAATTAGTGTGAAAATGTGTGGTTAAAAAATGATGATGCAGCTCAAAGCTGTATTTTTACCATTTTTAGCTTAGTCAGTTAGTTTTCCAGGCAACCAATACATGGGACTGGGCAGCACACTGGAGTTTCCACTTGCTAGGTATGCTAGCTAAGGTATTAATCATTTGTCCACACTTGAGTCTGCACATTTATTTAATTGCACTTCAGTGAAGCTGTTCAAGTGTAACACTGGGACTTTGATAAAGTGTATTGTCAATAATTGGTTGTTGCAGGGCTTCATTCGATTGTCATGCTGTCAGAGCTGCAAAGTGGAGTATCATATCAATTGCTGGAGAAAGTTCAAAGCTGCTTCATTTTCTGACAAGAATGACAAGGTAAGGAGTGGAGATGAGATGAATATATCATGTGCAACACCATGACTCTGCTCTTTGAGTGTTCTGAGTTTCTATTTTCTTTTATTTATTTATTTATTATTTAAATTTCTAGGATTTCCTGCAGGATTTATGTTTTACTCCTGACTGTACTGGTACAATCTGTCGAACTGTAATATTTGACTCAACTGGTCTTATTAAGTGTGAGGTGAGTTTGGAACCCAAAACTGAATAAGCAGTGTGTATCACATATTTCCTCCATTTCTATTGAATGCTGTCCTCTTTTGCTGTTTAGTTTAAATCGCCTATTTCTAAAAGCAAAGTTCCTGGGATGAGAGTCAAACAGAAATGTACAAGGTAAGCACTGGCCCAAGGGTAAAATTGCTAATCTTTGCTAAATTTATAACAACAGATAGTGTATTTTATTACAAACATCCATACCGTGATCTTTCTTGCTATATCTAGACCTCTGTAGTTATGATGGCTTCTATCTGTTTCCTCACATGTTTACAGTCTTAAGAAGTTGAAATCTAAAGAGGAACGAAAGCTGAGGCGGAAACAACAGAGGGCGGCTACATCCATATCTGAAAAAGAGATGAACAATTTAAAAATAGAAGATAGAACTGGAAAAGGAGCAGACCATGGCATTGACCAATGTAAATGAACTTGATATTCAGTTTACTGAACCTAGTATAAAATCTGTGAATATAGTCAACACATTTGCAACAATTTTAGCCCTTGGAACTTATTTTTGGAATTATGGAAACAACTGTCAAAACTAACGTGTATTTATTTACTCTTCCCCCCTCTAGCATCGTTCAAGGACTGTGTTGTATACGGAGATCGTGTTTTACACCAAATTGATAAAAACAGAGATCTTTTTAACGATGAGAGCCACAACATTTCTAGTATGCTGGTGTGTCTGAGACCATGGATGAAGCTGGATGAGGATAAGGGTCATGTAAGCGTATTAAAGGACCGTGCAGAACCGCAGGTTCTCAGGGAGCTAGTGGATCTTCTGCTGGAGCGAAAGAACAGGGTTTGGGCCAGACTGTTTCTTCATAACCTCAGTGACTGCCAAGACGTCAAGCCTAAAGTTCATGAATGGGCTCAGCACCTTAACAATGCTGGTAAAATGCAGTGTTCTACATTGAGCTTGCTATATAGACATTGGGTCTCATTTATCAAGCTGGATATGAAAGCTTAACAAGTAAATGTGTGTGTTTGTAGAAGTTTCATTTATGTATAAGAAGTGAATTTATGTATAAGGAGACTCACTAATGTGGACCTTGACTAATAGTCTTCAGGTTGTATAATTGGCGAGTTGTGCACACAAATGTTTAAAAAATTCTGTGAAATTCTGCCATTTGGTATTAATGACTTGAAAACAGGGAATATAAAACCACTCCATAAAGTAAGACAAATAAAACTAGACATTCATCGCCACCCTATATAAGGTTACTGCCATTACTGGAAGAGATACCCTGTGTCTCATTTTGCCTACTTATACTATGCCCTAAAAGTGTGTACTTTTTTGTGAAGAAAATGTTCTGTGTGTGTAAAAGAGTTTGTAAGTACTGGGACATACTATATAATTTAATTTACTATTCCCTTGATTTATTTTTCCACATTTACACCTCCCTAAAATACGTACTTGCATTCGGGGAAGCAAACGATCACAAAACTCCTCCTCTCTCATTCAAGGAGCTGTTGGGTAATATTGTCCACGGTTCCACACTTTGAAAATCTACGGGAATTGTAGACCATCTGGGTACCTTTTGGGACACTGATTTCAATATACTGCGATTTGGGACACACTAATTCTAATCTCGGATACTATTAGGAAGGATAGTAGGTGTCACTATATGTAATTCAGCTGTGCTGCAAACATACTTGTTGGTTGATTAGCGTTAATGAAACCTTTGTAAATCTGGGAGGAATTTTTTATTTTTTTTTGTTTGCAAAACATTTATACACAAGTAAAATATTGATAAATGAGGCATATCTGGTTTGGTATTATTACTGATTTAGCCTGCTACTAAACGCACACACTGCTTGTCTCTTTATCTGAAACTCACTGTGCTAGTCTTTACCCTGGATAAACATTGCTAATGTGTAAGCAGATAGGTTCAACATAGATCAGTTAGTCATAAGGGTTATGAATGTTTATATAAACGTTTATATAAAAATTTCTATGTGAATAATCCCTAGGATTCCTTTGTGTGATTTGTTGTTTACATTGTCTTCTCTTTCTTTGCCTACACCACAGGTCTGAAAGCTGCTGAGAGCTTTATTGGTCAATTCAGTGATGACCTGGAAAAACTGGATCCCTCTTCCTTGTTGGAGTTTCCCCCTCTACATGATGTATTTCATAATACGGGCTTCACTGTAATAGAGTACCTGAGACAAGCCCCACCACAAGAAATGCGCCTCTTTATTTGGACTCTAGAGGAATACAGAGAGAACTACCCCTCCTGGTTCACTATCCTTGATGAATATTTTGAAATGGGTGCGTAGTTACATGTTTTGTAATTGTGCTAAAATTCAAGAAAATGCCCTTGATGCAAGTTTAATTTAAGGTTGTTTTTTTTCAGATGCAATATGTTTAGTGTTAAAGAAGACAGAAAAAGTTGACCACTTAGTAAGTATTGTTTTATAAGTGTAATGGTTTGTATTTTTTTTTTTTTTTTTTGTTTGTTTTTTTCTGCCTATTTTCAATCATGAAAAATAACTCGAGTCTTTCTAATTTCCTTCTGAAAAGATCTTGCTGTTTTCAGGGGATGTTCTGTTATAAACTTGATTGTGCTGTTCGCTATTCTCATGTCGTAAATTGATTTTCTGTTTTAGAGTTCTGTTTATAAGAGTAAAAGCAAAAATCGAAAAAAGAAGCAGAAAGAACCAAAGGTGAGTGATTATACCTGAATCAAGAATGAACCAGTGCAACTGTTTTTATGGTTTAATTAGAAAATATAATTTTGTTTCAGTCTGTCTTGCTTCTATCGGGGATAAGAAGAGATGAAGAGGACGATTTCTTCTTTGAGGAAGATTCACTGTAATTTTTTTTTTCTTGCTTATTACTTAAAATTTAATTATGGGACTTTACATGTAACACTCACTTGAACGTCTGTCTCTAGGATGCTGCTTCATGGTAGTGATCCCTTTAGTGTTCCAGATTTTTTGAGGGAGCAGGTTGCAGAGTTTGAGGGGCAGTATGTCAACTCAGGAAGCTCTAACCGCTATAAGAAATATTTGGACAACGACCCAGATCCAACTAAAGAAAGTTTATATGAGTGAGTAATTAAGGAATATTTATCGTTTGACTAGTTGACAAATTACTAGCCCATGTGTCCTGGAAAAGCAGATTATGCTCAATAGGCTGTTGATATGACAGTCATGTGTGTTTTTACTAGGGGTGGGAGAAAAACTCGATGCATCACGATTCTTTGTCTAACGATTCTGAATCGATTCTCAAAAATTCAGAACCGATTCTGCGTTCAATTCAAATCACGACTGTGCGCTGTAACGGTCACTTATAAGGATTACGGTACTTATGGGGGAGAGATACAATTGCGCATATAAGAGCGCAGGTGTGTGAGCACAGAGAGAATACAGAGATAGGGAGTGTGAGGAGAGAGCTGCGCTCCACTTAGATTTCTTTTTGTTCCCTTTTATTTTGTGACTGAGTCAGTTGTTAAACGCTTCCCCGCTCGTCTTCATGCATGTGGAGGAGGTAGCGATTTTTTCATTAAATACAGGATGAAATGCCAATTCCTGTTTGCCTCGTGTCTCCTTCAAGTGAGTTGTGCCAGGAACAGAAAAAACTAAACGTTGACAGACACACGTTCGTACGCTGGCGAATTCATCATCATAGCGCTACCTCCTCCACATAAGTGAAGACGAGCGGGGAGGAGTTTAACAACCAACTCGGTCACAAAATAAAAGGGAACAAAAAGAAATATAAGTGGAGAGCAGCTCTCTCCTCACACTCCCCATCTCTCTGCATTCCTCTCACATGCGCAGCTGTATCTCTCCCCCATAAGTACCGTAATCCTTATAAGTGACCGTTGTACAGAAATTCCAACTATAAAGAAAAAGTATAGAAACTCCAATTTTGGTTAAAATGTAAAGTTTTTGTATTTGCACAGCAGAAGAATTAATTAGGAAACAACGTATTTCAAGAATCGGATCGTATCATGAAGTGCCTAAGGATTCCCACCCCTAGTTTTTACTGCTACATAAATATTTGATATGTTTATTTATTTTTTATATTTAGTAACACATGATCACCTCACATTAATTTTAAATAGTTCATGGAGTGCAAATAAAGATGATAACCAGACTTAAATAACATCTTTATGTGTAATGAGAGAGCGTGATGAGAGGCTACATAAAGTCGCCCCTCCCAGGGATTCAAGTGCTAACTTATTTTCCATAGTCTGTATTAATGCACATAATTAGCTAGCCATGCTTTTGATATGAATTGTCTTAGTTACAGGTTTTTTGGCATGGTTAATTGGGCTTCTGGGCATAACATGGGCCTGGGTGACACATTGGAGCTTTTACTTGCCCAGTAGGCTAGCTAATGAATTTATGATTCGCCCACCTCTGCACAGATATTTGTTTATGTGCTTTCTGGAAGTCAGCGGTCATGAAACCTAAAACTTTGGGTACATGAAAAAATTTAATTGTAAAGACTGATTGGTTTGCTCATCTTCAGCTGTGTGCTATTGCCTGGGAATTTAACTATATGCATACAAGACAAATTGAATTTTTGTCATTTTTTGAAGTCCACTAAAATCCATAGTGAATTAATCTTTTTATCTTGTCTCCCATTCTCCTTCTCGCGTCTTTTCTCCCATCCTCAGTTACTTTGCACAGATTCTGGAGGAGCATGGACCTCTTGAGGTGTCAGCCCCACTGCTTGTGGGTGAGCTGAAGAACTTTCCCCCTGAAGCGCAGCAAAAGATTGATGCTGCTGGAGGACTTGAACATTTCCTGCTCGAGTCTCTCCGATTTGTAATGTATGACCGCTTCATCGGCCTGATGTCTCACGCCATATGCTTTCAGCAAACTATGGATGACTATGAGCCTAGAGGATCCTCCTATCTCAACCCCACAGCCAAAGAATTCCTGCCCCAACATCTGAGTCTGGATGATGGTAGTGAATCTCCTGACCATGCTACTGTTCTCCCCAGTCCCTATGGTTTTGACCCTCAGACTTCTTTAAATTGTGCATTTGGGCTGCAAGATATTCCTGCAATTGTAAAACCTGATGTAGCAGAGTATCATGATTATTTCTCCGGTGTCCCACTGAATACATTTAACCCCAAGGCTCTCAGCTCTGATGATGATTATATTAATTTTCAAGATGTATGTCCTAAAATTAAGGCTAGTTTTGTTCAGGTAAGATCTTTCAAGAATCACTTTATCTATTTGCCAAAAACAATAATCAGTTGCTAAATATAAGGTTTATTCCTCTCTCTTTTCAGACATTTTGGGGTAACAAAGATACAAGAGATGATGTTGCAATTAATACAGAACCATATGCACAGTTTGAAAAGAACAGAGTGAGTTTCATTACCCGTGTTAATTTGTTGCTGTGTTGTTCATATTAACTGGTCTTGATTAGAATTCTTCCACAGACTAAATAACCTTAGTTGTTTTTTTTTTTTTTTTTTTTTTTTTTTTCCCCCCCTCTTTCTCTTCGTTGTTTGCTCAACATGACATCTCATATCTCTCTCCGTCTCTCTCTCCCCCACCCCCTCCTAGGGAGATATGACCCAAACAGAAAAAAACAACATAAAATTTGAAAAACGCATCCAAAATATGAGGGAAATGCTTAACGCTTTTCAAAACAAAAGAAAGGAGTCATGTTCTATACTTGATGCTGAAGTGAGGGAAATTAATCAGCACATAGAGGTAGAGACTTCACTGCACATTTCTTTTATGCTTCATTACAAACTTGTTGGAAAACAAAAAGCACATTTTGACTTTTTTTTTAATTTAATTTTTTTTTACTTATTGCACATGCCTCTCTAGATTTCCAACAAAGAATTGACTTTGTTCCAACAAAAGCTTGAGGATGAGGTACGGAAAGATCAGCAGGAGAAGAGAGACCACCAAGAGATGCTGAAGGTTTTGAAGGGTGAAATCAAAGAGCTGGTGGATTTTCAGGACAGGTGAGACGTCCAAATACCAATTAATGAAACCTACAGTATGCAAAAACGTGGGTACAGACGTGATTTATTTAATTCTTTAATTAAAATATTTCATTCTTAAACATTTATGCCATGTTAGATAAATTTAAAATTGTGCCGTCTAGTTACAGGTGTATATGTCTTTGGTAATGAGGTTAATCTTTGTACCCTTATGAGGTACACCCCATCATCCCTAACCACCTAACTGCCAGAATAACATTAATATTCAATTTTAGGTAAGTTAGTAACCAAAATGTTTACTGCATTTGTTTTTGCTATTAAAGAAAAAACAATTTAGTATGACAAGATTATTTAGATGGAGAGGAAGACAAATATGTCTAAATTTAAATCAGATACACGTGTCAAACATATTAATGGCAAGAAATTTTTATATTCCAACTTTTTCATTTCCTATTATTTTTATGGTTCATGGAGTTGGAAAGTACTTGATTCTTCCTAGAAACGATATAAAGGAGGCAAACACATTTTTGACAGTGTAAAAGGATACATTTACTATTACAGCTCTCTAAACACACAATGTCTCAACATTATTATCTTCACACAACAGCCAAATATGGTAGTGTGTTAATTATGTGAAAGCTTGTACGTGTTGTAAACTGCTTGCTTTTTATATGTCCCTATGCTTGGGTACCATAATTGTTTGCTTATTTCGAGATTTCAACTGAGAATGTCACTCAGCCCCATGTACTTGCATCACTGCTACAGCTCATCCACATAGCTAGTTTCAAAGAGGT
Organism: Cranoglanis bouderius; assembly: GCA_023630585.1. NCBI lineage: Eukaryota > Metazoa > Chordata > Actinopteri > Siluriformes > Cranoglanididae > Cranoglanis > Cranoglanis bouderius. The sequence goes on along the minus strand of CM042550.1, from coordinate 4,241,499 downwards.
ACCGTTGAAGCTGTCAGAGTACAGACCTTGGATCCCCTCCATGATGGACTACCACTCGTTATCGCTACTGTGGAAACACATTTCTACATAAATACCATCTTCATAGATTATGATTAAAAAATAAAAATTCATAGCATACCGTATATAAAGTGAGATTGTGTCATTTCAGTGGATTCCTATGGAGTTTACTCTTCTCTGACATGCACAAGTGGGGAAAAAAATAGAGAGGACACATGAAACAAGCACAGTATGCTCGAGTTTTGTGTGTCTCTAGTGGAGGTGGTGTGGATTGAAACACTAATATGGGAACTTGGGGGCTCTTGAGTGACCCAACAGAAAAGAATCCCGATAATGCCACAGCAATCTGTGGCAAAATTGCCCGAGCCAATGGTAGGGATGGTGTATTCTCATTGACATGGGAGAGAGTGACACTAATCAGTCTTGAGCGTCTGTGAGCTAATGTGTGCGGAAGAGGTCAGTTAGCGCTTTCCTTTGCGTGTATTCAGCTGCTCTGTGGCCTCTCATGATGCACTGACTTAAGATGTCCTGGAGAAAGCACATGTCGTCCTTGATATCGTGTGATGTGGCGAGCTTGTTAGCAGGTAGGAATTGGCAAAGTATGGCAAACTGGGAGAAAATTAGGTAATAAAATAAGAAGATAACATAACTGCTGTGCCACACCATTACCACTTTACAAATGTGTCTAATGTGAATTAACTTTTAGACAGTCTTGTGCTGGAATGTGGCAGAGCGGTTGCATTTGTTTGGTCATGAACTCAAGCTATGTTAAGCCTGCTTTGGGAGACAAACCACTGGAGAACTAATTCCCCACAAACTTCCCTCAAACATGAAAAAGCTTAAACTGTCCTGTATATTACTGTCTTTTTTTTATTATTATTATTTTTTATTATTTTTTATATATATAATAAATATACAGTACTGTGCAAAATTTTTAGGCAGGTGTGGAAAAATATCACTTCCAGGACTTCTTGTTATTCTTTATGCTGAAGATAGTTTTTAATGACTTTCGCTGTATGCTTGGGGTCGTTGTCATGCTGCAGAATAAATTGGGGGCCAATCAGATGCCTCCCTGATGGTATTGCATGATGGATAAGTATCTGCCTGTAATTCTCAGCATTGAGGAGAAGTGCAGCCCCAAGCTTGCAAGGAACCTCCACCACGCTTCACTGTTGCCTGCAGACACTCATTCGTGTACTGCTCTCCAGCCCTTTGGCAAATAAAGTGCTTTCTGCTACATCCATACATGTCAAATTTTGACTCATCAGTCCAGAGCACCTGCTGCCATTTTTGCACCCCAGTTCCTGTGTTTTCCTGCATAGCTGAGTCGTTTGGCCTTGTTTCCACATTGGAGGTATGGCTTTTTGGCCGCAAGTCTTCTATGAAGGCCGCTTCTGACCAGACTTCTCCGGACGGTAGATGGGTGTACCAGGGTCCCACTGGTTTCTGCCAGGTCTGAGTTGATGGCACTGCTGGACATCTTCCGGTTGCGAAGGGAAGTAAGCCTGATGTGTCTTTCATCTGCTGCAGTAAGTTTCCTTGGCCGACCACTGCGTCTACGGTCCTCAATGTTGCCCGTTTCTTTGTGCTGCTTCAAAAGTGCTTGGACAGCACATCTGGAAACCCCTGTCTGCCTTGAAATTTCTGCCTGGGAGAGACCTTACTGATGCAGTATAACTACCTTCTATCTTGTTGCTGTGCTCAGTCTTGCCATGGTGTATGACTTTTGACAGTAAAATGTCTTCAGCAACCTCACCTTGTTAGCTGAGTTTGGCTGTTCCTCACCCAGTTTTATTCCTCCTATACAGCTGTTTCTGTTTCAGTTAATGATTGTGTTTCAACCTACATATTGAATTGATCACCTGACTGAATCATACACCTGACTATATGACTACAAAATCCCTGACTTTGTGCAAGTGTACCTAGAAGAATTGATGCTGTTTTGAAGGCAAAGGGTGGTCACACCAAATATTGATTTGATGTAGATTTTTCTTCTGTTCACTCACTTTGCATTTTGTTAATTGATAAATATAAACTATTAACATATCTATTTTTTGAAAGCATTCTTACTTTACAGCATTTTTTCACACCTGCCTAAAACTTTTGCACAGCACTGTATTTATACTCGATGTTAAATTTAGTACTGATATTATTAGTATTAGTATTTTTAATATAAAACTGCTTGATCTTTGTTTCCTGACTGCTCTGTTTCTGTGCTGCCCAGTACATCCAAGCTAATCCAGGATAAGAATGTGAAGTATCAGAAAGAATTGGAGCATTTCCTTGCATTAAGGTAAGTACTGACAGCTTCTGTTGCACATCATTTTTATTTCTTGAAAAATTGGAAGTTCTATTTAAAAAAAGGGGGAGAACTTGTGCCTCAATTTAGTTTTGAAGTGTGCTGATAAAAAGTCTTAATTGTAAATGTCTATATTGTTTACCCTGAAGTAACAAATGGGCAGCTCAGAAGATGAATTTGGAGGAAAAAATAAAGAAATGTAGAGATCTGTGTGCAAAAGCAACCAGTCGATCACTGGCAGGACAGGTAAGAGCTTGACTCTCATTTATTCAATTTCTACATTATAACTCATTGGACTTGAAGCCAGATGTTTGAAATACATAGATGATAACCTATTTGCTGTGTATAGGTGACCATCCTGAAAAATAGGCGAGAGCATGGGCTGCGTGGTCTGAGGAAGTACTTGTCAGATGGGAAGGCAATTCTAAAACGTCTGACTGAGACATCACCCACGTAAGAACACGCATCATCATATAGGGCGTTAGCTGTCTTCCCCTCAGTATTAGAAAGCCATAGGTGTTCTGTAAAGGTGTAGAGAGTTCCTCTTTAAACTCTTGATGAACTCTTATAATCTTTTTTTTTGATTAAATTGTGTCCTAATGACCCTAGAAGTTAACATTTTAATTAAAAGAAATTTTATATATGTAGTTATGTTCTCCGTATTTAATTATATATTAAGAAATCCTCAACCAATCAGTAAATATCACGTATACTTTTTTTTTTTTTAAACATTCTATATCAAGAATTCTGTTTAGATTAATACTTTGGTTGAAGCCTGTCAGATGTGCAAAATATGACCAGAAACATGTTTAAAACATTTCAAAGATCTTTGCTATTATTTTTTTTCAGGTGCTTAAGATGGCCATGGTCAATAGAACCGTTTTTTTTTTTTGTTTTGTTTTTTTGGACAAGTTATATTTTAGATTTGTATAATATAGATAGACTGTTTTGAACTTCTGTGAGAATACCCATCAACTATAAATATGGAAGAGGTGCGACACGTTCTTGACATGTCAGGAAATTGGAGTTAATGTAGTAAGCTAAATGATTAAGATGTGTACTAGGGCTGAACAATACCTGAAATATAATGATATCTTTTTGTGTAATTTCGTTTTCAGCTGGGTTGTCATGGTAACCTGGTTCTCAGTAATCTTGCTGGTTTCCTTTTTTCCCTGCCCTGCTGTCCCCCTTGTCCCCCATGCATTTCAGAACTGCTGTAAATACACTTTATAAGCTTCTTTGGTTGCTGACAAACTACAAAAACTAGAGGGTCCCATGTGTAGTACCATAATTGCTCATGATTAGTGGAAATATCCGACCTGAGCAGAGAAGTAGAACAAGTAGTTTGCAGTTTTGTGTTGTATTTTTGTCATATGTAAATTGACAATGAATATATTGGATAATGTTGGAGTATTTCACAATCTGTTTTAAATGACGCTTCACTCTAGCGATGTTCCGTTCCAAAAGTGAGTGACGATTGTCTATAAAGGAGTAGAAGCAATTACGTCAATGCTGATATCTGATTACATCGCCCAGCCCTGATATGTGCTCGTGCATAAAAGAGAACGAAACCGCATAACAGTGCACCCTGTCTTGTCTCATATTTTCACATCTGACTCCCTTTCCTGGCACAAAGTAGATTCTTTCACGTTGAAAACAATCCGATTGATAGAATTTATCATTTATTGTATTGGTCTTAATGTGAGACCTTGATATAGATATTTTTGCACTTCATGTTAACACATTAATTTGAATTCAATTATTTATTTCTCTTTGTCTCTCAGATATGCATCTGCTGGTTTCAGTTCCGTCATTGAGGCCTGGAAATCATACGTACAGGAAATTGAGGAGAAGATCATAAGAACCGAGGTTGGACTGCCACTATGTTAAGAACAGTTGAAAAATTGTAAAATATAAAGTCAATTTGTGCTTTTATTTAGCTGTTTATTGTGATGTCAAATTGCGAATGCCCCACACCACTGCACCTGAATAACCAATCCTAGACTGTGCCACTGATTTCCTTTTGCTCAGTCTAAATAGATGTAGATGTGCCATTATTGGCTATATTTATTACCATATGTCATACCAAGACAAGGCTCTTTTTAAAAAATTTTGCTCAATACCAGACTTTGTCAGTATTTGTGTAATGGCCCAAACCCCAGGAAACGTGTGTGTGTGTGTGTTTGTAGACCCAGTATGAAGAGCAGATAGAGCTTGTGAAAAAGGGCACCAGTCTGTCCTCTCTCAATGCAGTTGACGTACCAAGCACCCCTGCTCCTCCTCTTGCACCGGTAAGAATGCCATCTGATAGCTGTTAGTTTAAGTTATTTCTCTTTTTAATGTATTTTGTGTCACATTAATACATTCAGTTTTGTATTGTTGTCGTGTTGTCCAATGAGTGATCATCAATACAATATTCAGCATGCGTTACAGATATACGTTCACCATCCATTTGATTAGGAACACCTGTATTCCTGTACGTTCATGCAATCATCCAATTATGTGGCAGCAGTGCAATACATAAAATCATGTAGGTACAGATCAGGAGCTTTAGTTAACGTTCACATCAAACATCAGAATTGGGGAAAATGTGATCTCAGTCATAGATTGACCATGGCATGGATGTTTGTGCTGGATGGGCTGGTTTGTGTATCTGCTCGAACAAAAACCTCCAGTGAGCGACAGAAGAATTTTCCTCTCACCTGGTCTTTTTAGTGTCGAGTTTGTCCGTGAGCCCGTGCTCACTGTAGCCTCAGACGCCTGTTCTTGGCTGACAGGAGTAGAACACAATGTGTTCTGCGTCTCTTTCCCAGCCCCCTCAAGGTTCGGCAAGTTTTGTGTTCTGAGATGCTTTTTTGCTCACCACAGTACCGTAGCCTTCTGTCAGCTTGAACCAGTTTGGCCATTCTCCTCTGACCTCTCTCATCAACAAGGTGTTTCTGCCTCCGAAACAGCCATTCATTTGATGTTTTGTATTGTTCACAATTCTGTGTAAACTATAGAGACTGTTGTAGCTGAAAATCTTAGGAGATCAACAGTTTCTGAAATAATCAGACTAGCTTGTCTGGTACCAACAAACATGCCATGGTCAAAGTCACCGAGACCACATTTATTTCCCCCATTCTGATGTTTGATGTGAACATTAACTGAAGCTCTTGACCTGTATCTGCATGATCTTATGTATTGCGCTGCAGGCACATGATTAGCTAATTGGATAATTCCATCAATGAGCAGAGTATACATAGGAGTATACATGTTCCTAATAAAGTGGCCAGCAATAGTGGTCTACTGGTCATGGAAAAAGACATTGATCCTGGGTAAAAGAAAAAAGTTGAAGAGTACTTGTGGAGTGCAGTATACTCGGGTGTGGGTCAGACAAATAAGCATAAAATAAAGTTTGAAAAAAAAAATGCTGTTTTAAGTGATTCCTAGAAAAATGGATAACCTTGGCTATAGGAAGATATGGCAGGGAAACGGATGATGCATATTTACTATTGTGCAGCCAGTGGTTACGACCAGATGAAGATCTGAAAGCAAAAATAATCTTATTGCACTTCCTTCTGCATTAGTTATTAAGCCACCTAGGAAGCAAAATTCAAAGAAACCACTACAGGGTGGTTGTTGTCTTTTTGAATTCAGTGTTACCTTCAATGCATATTATCAGGTGTTATATTTTATGTTCTCACAGTCGCTTACTTTCCTTCACTTTAAAGTAAAGAGGCCTATAGTTTTCTTTTTGTGTACACCACACATGCACTAATCTATTAGACTAGATTAGACCTCTTCAAAATACCAAAGGGCTGGTCATGTCCGTGCGTGTGCACTGATCAGCCATAACATTAAAACTACTGACGGGCAAAGTGATAACATTTGATTATCTTGTTACGATGGCATCTGTCAAGGAGTGTATATTAGGCAGCAAGTGAACAGTCAGTTCTCAAAGTTGTGTTGGAAGCAGGGAAAATTAGAAAGCGTAGGGATCTGAGCGACTTTGACAAGGGCCAGATTGTGATGGCTAGACAACTGGGTCAGAGCTTCTCCAAAACGGCAGGTCTTCAGGGGTGTTCCCAGTATGCAGTGGGTAGTACCTACCAAAAGTGGTCCAAGGTCAAGTCCATGCCACAGTGGGTCAGAGCTTTTTTGGCATATTAATTAAAGAACATTGTGATCTCAACATAACAAAAGTTGTTTTCTTGTGATCACGACGTAATTTTTCTGCGTACTCGACCTGACGTCGTTTTTATTGTTCTGGAAGCGGGAAAAGCTTGACGCAATCCTGCAACATCATGGATGAACTAATTTGTTTTTACTTTTACTCAGGCTAAAATAGCTTTGTCAGTGACTGATAACTTCCACTTTAGTGTCTGACACTTCTGAATTGGACACCCCTTTCTCTTAACGCGGAGAAAATCCATCTCTACAGCGGGCAGTTATTAAATTTACAACTCCGATGGCGAAGATGCCAACGTGCATGCAACATCAGTCCCATTCACAAGGCACAAGATTTTCTCGTGATAAAATAGAGAACAGCTTTTTGTTATGTCGAGATCACGAGAAAACTAGAAAGGGGGGGGGGGGGGGATAATGCATGGCCACTTAGGGCTTCCATAAATTTTGTATATTAGACTGCACTCAAAGTGTGGACTTTCAGCTTTAATTTGAGGTTATTTACATCCAAGTTGGGTGAACGGTGTAAGAATTACAGCACTTTTTATATGTGGCTCCCCCTATTTCAGGGCCCATAATCATAAATTAAATTGTCATTTTGAATAATTGGTTGCAAATCCACTTTTGGTAAGGACTCAACAAATAAGAATTCATGAAAGTTACCATGCTTTTAAAATCGCCCCTTCTCACTGTTAACTTTGCGCTTTATCTGTAGCCATGACCAAAGATCATTCTGCATATCAATTCATTTACAGGTGTAGTGTCTGCTGCCACCGTCAGGTGAAAGGACAAATTGCATGTGTTGGTTGGCGTGCCACCAATCATACTTTCTAATGGAGAATTTAGTCACGGTTTCTATTATAACACAGCCAGCAGAGTTGTGCCTGTAACTGAAGTTCCTGTAAATCCATGCCCCAATAATGAACCCCCTGTCAGGTTCACTTAAGTCTTTTGCTCTTGCTACCTGGATCCAAAGGTACTCAAATAAGAAAGACATTCTGTCGCTTCTAACTTTCTCAGAGTGATCACTTTGTATGTAAATATCACCAAAATCGCAACACAGCCTTGTCTTTAACTTCTGTGTGTGGTGATTTTGTCAGACGATGTCGTGGTTATAAATCAGGAGTTTATCAGTGCAGAGCAGCAGCTTGGAAATAGCTGGGAAGTGACTGCTGGTTAACATGTAGTCTTAATGGCTGCGTTTCAGTAACTATTTCATACTCCATTCCATTGTCTGACAACAGAAAAATATGTAAATGAGAACATCTTTATTAGGAATTAGACTGTATTAAAATACAGTATGTGAGCACAGAGTAGGAGAGAAGTAAACAGATGTAAAGGACTGACACTAGGCAGAATGCAAATATGCGATGGCGTAATGAATATGCTAATCAGCGCATGACCTCATCCAGTGACATTTAGTGACTTTCCATTGAAAGTTGTTGCCAACACTGCTCCTGTCTCTCACCTGGAGTATATGTTCTGGTGAAGATGAAGCATTGTCTAGGAAAATGCAAATTTAGTGGCTGGGAAAGGTACATATAAAATTGGTTGTGCATTATTATAACATATAAGAATGTTTGAATGACATCTCTTGTACCGTCCTTGAAAACGAAAACAAAAAATAGTCCTTGAAAAGTCCTGGAATTTCATTATGAAATGTCAGGCAATATGCCTGTCCGGATGCAACTGCACTCGCCATGTTTCAGCACTGAATCAGGTTTTTCTTTAATTTGTGTATTGTGTGTGAGTGTATAATGTATAAAGATTGACTATAGGCATATAAACATTGCCAGATGAAGTTAATAGTGTGAACAAGTTAATAATCATGTGAACACTACTGCAATAGCGTACTCCTCAGTGGAAACATGGCTTAGTAACGGGCCCACACGGGTGTAATCTCCACTTAGTAATTTCCACTTAGAGTGCTGTGCAGATTTTTGTCAGTGGTCCAAAAAAGGGAAGTGTAAATCAGTGGTTAATAGTGCTTTTAAAATGGTGCTCCTCCTGGTTAATAATTATTGTCAATTAAGCTTAACTTAAATTATTTGTGTCCTGCAGGCCTTTCTTCATCCATTATCCAATCAGCAGCCGGTTTTGCAGCAGCTCCCTGTGCAGCATGCACACCCACACACCCCATATGGAGCTCAGCAGCATCCTGCCAGACATCAAACACACATGGCAGTAAACACACACCATGCCATGCACACACCACCAGCAGCCAGTGAAAACGTTGCTGCTCCAGCGCCCCCTGCAGCCTCTCAGCCCCTCGCTGTGTTTGAGAGGATCGTAGATCGTCTCAGCTCCATGTTCCCTCACTACAGCAGGTGAGACTCGCACATCTGTACATCATTGTGTTACTGTTAGCAATTTTTTCAACTTAACCTTGACCCACCACATCTGTAGCCTATGTGCCATCAACGCAGGCAATAATATCAACGTTTCCCTGGATTTTAATTGGTGGAGGGGGGGGACACTTTCTTGGAAAAAAAAAAAAAAAGCTGTTAATAAACATGTAGTATTCAATGTAATATAAATTTGAAACAAAAACTGTTATTCTTAACGGAAAAAAAGTTGTAGAAGGAGACTGGTATAAACAAAAGTGTTCCTATATAGCTTTATTGTGGGATTACTAAACAGTAATTGCATCAGTTATGCATAAGACTTAGTTTCTGTATCCAATTCCATTTGGCGGCATCACAGGTTTTGCCTGAATGACTGTCTACATGAAGTTTGTTGCTAGTAATCCCATGGTATTAATAAAGCACTACACTATAGATACAGACATTTGGCTTTGTTTGTATTTTGCTTTAATCTCACATTTGTGAGTGTTATATTCTTGACAATGAAAGCTCTCAGCTAGTAAACTGACCTACATCGATCGAGCTGTAGTGTCACTGATCTTTAATATGGCTTTACTATAGTGAAGCTTCCTACATGTTAATAGTCGAGTATTTCTTAGACTTATTGATTAGCACAAGATTTATTCCATTCAAGGTGGGTAAATAAGACAAGCCTATTGATGACTTGTCATCTGGGGATTTCATAGTGGTATTCATGCTCACACAATTATTTTAACACAGTAGAGCATAATTCACAAATCCACACCTATGAGTGAACAACTCAGGAAAATATTTTGCATAAACTTTAATCATGGCCCTCAGGTTATTCAATTTTGAGTAAACAGGTGTTATAATTGTCTGAAAATTGCACATGAGAGATGAGTTATGGAGTATTATTAATTATACTGGATAATGGAGAATTCTTTTAAAGGTGCTTTTTCATAAGATGCAACCAGCTGTAGTTTTCAGTTGTGGTTTAGAGTTTGGTCTTCTTTTGGTGTTCTGTTCATGGAGAAACTAATTTGAATAAATTAATTTAAGTCTGACACTCGAGCCTGAAAACGACAGTGTTTCCCTAAGAATGAACATTTCAGCATTCGGAGCAATTTGGTTTTATATTTATTTGTAACTTGCATGTGCTACTATGTATGTGCGTTTCAGATCGGTCCTGGGAAAATTTATTCAAGAGGTCCGCTCTATGAACGGTGGCAGTCTGAGCATGCTGAAGTATGAAGACGTGATTAACAGAGCTGCTCAACTCATCCTTGACCACCAGGAGCACTCACAAGTGAGACAGCAGTTCTTACAACTTATATAAATAACATTTACATTTAATCATTTAGCAGACGCTTTTGTCCAAAGCAACTTACAATAATAAAATAGCCAAACAAAATACAGAGCAGTTTATTGCATTGCACAGCACAACCCTCCTTTGGAGAAAAAGTTCTCCGACAAATGAAGCATGAAAATGCACACAGAAGCCAGGAGTTTTAAGATCTGTAACCAAATAAATGTATCTGTGGATGCCTTAAGTGTGTATAGGCTTGTCTTCATCATTGAAAATAAAATGTTTATATCACTCAATTCTTTTTTTGCATTGTGCCAAAGGTCATTTACAAAAGACCAATAAAACAGAGGTATTTCGTGCAAAGAAACATTTAGTAATAGCTTTATATTACACACTCGTATTACTCTTTATAAAACACTTGTATGTAAGTGAAGTGTAAGAATGGCATATCTGATAAACAATGGTGTTTTTGCAAAGGAGCAGATGTACTCAGCGAGTAGGGATGTGGCTGGAGTGAGAGATTTAGCAGTACCCAGTGCAACTCCTAGCACAGATTCCTCCAGAGCCACTGCAACACCCCCACCTGCACACGTGTGGAAGAGCGTGTCCTCTCAACGCAAGTCTTCCAGAGCTGTAAGAGTTTGTAGCATTTTATACCATATGCTCCCATCAACACTCCTCGCCCCTTTAGCTACATCTGTCTTCATATATTCATACACTACCCTGAAATCTCTCTCTCTCTCTCTCTCTTCTGTATTTCAGCTGAACATGGAGGACCCTTGCATTATTTGTCATGAGGATATGGCACCTGAGGACCTGTGTGTGCTGGAGTGTCGCCATAGCTTCCATAGAGAGGTGAGACTCATTTTCATTAAAATTAAAATGTTTTCATAGAAAAGAGGTATTCTACAGTTATCGGTGTTAATCGATAGGGTAGATAATACAGTAAAAAATTTAGAACAGTAGCTTATGGCCTTTCAGAGTCTTTAAAAAATGCTGATATGGCCCAGGCAGAATGCGAGTACGAGACTCCTGCTTTAGGTAGAAATCAGTTCGAACAGTATTGTAGGAAACCTTAAACCAAATTCAAAACAGAGCAACTTGTCAATTGAAAGAAATTTAAACCAAAAGAAATCAACTTTTAGTCATGAATCTTTTGCACCATTGCAAGATCACATTGATTATAAATATTGATCGGCAAGTCATTTAGTGTGGATTCTTCCTTTAAGTTTATTTCATGATAAGATTTTAATTCCATGGCATTTATATTTTGTAGTTCATGTACGCCATAGAAAAACTCTGTGTTATGATCAGTGTATTGTTTCTTTCTTGTGTATAGTGCATAAAGTCATGGCTGAAGGAGCAGAGCACTTGTCCCACCTGCCGAGAGCATGCACTTTTACCTGAGGATTTCCCCATGTTGCCAGGACGACATAGACGAGGACACGTGCATGCAGAAACCTTCTCTTAACTGTATTGTTGTGCTCAGTCTATATACCTACATCTTTACAATAATGATATCATGTATAACACTTATATAGAATTTAATATTAATAACGATATTATATAGCATTCACAATCTGCTATATAATGTAGTATCTAGAATAAAGCAGTTACTGAATATACTGTATATACAGTGTGATTGTGACAAATATTTAACCATTTTCTTGCCACTATTTCTGTGTTTTGTTTTTTTTGTTGTTTTTGTTTTTTAATTAGGGAGTTGTGATTGCAAATTAAGTGGACTAAATGGAACTAAGTACAGTTTTGCTTTATGCTGGTTATGATTTGGCTGACCTTTTGTCATGCATTTTTCCTCTTAATCCACAATCATTAAGGACCAATCAGTATTATGTTTTAATGAATGTTTTAATTTAAAAAAAAAAAAAACTTTTTATGTAGCATCATGTTCAGTATTTTTAAATATCATTTTAGATGTTTCATTAAAAAAAAAAAATGTTTCTTTTGTATTTTTGGTTGGTTGTCTTGTGGCCTTAAAATGCATTTTAGACTGGCAAAAATAGGGTTTGTTTGTGCATTAATACTGTCTGATTTGGAAACCAGGGTACTGTGGTTTTGTATTTCGGCTTTGTAATCTTTCAGGAAATTGTGTAGTAAACGTATGGAAGTCACCATACAGTACTTGTCACAAAGTGGGGGTTAGTAATCGTTTTTTTTTCTTTATAAGCTGTATTATTATTAGTAGTAATATTCATATCTTTAGATAGTGGGCTGTAATTGTTTTAATTTGTTCTTAAGATATTTCTCATTTCTATTTTCCTGGACTCTTTTGGTGCCTGTCCGAATGTAGCGCAAGATAATATGGCAATATCCTGATACATGGTATGGGTATGACTCTAATGGGCAGGGTCAGAGTCTTATAAGGGTGTTATTACATTATTAGTGTAGTTAATTAAACACCGATGGGTTTCTTCTTTCTACACAAGCCAACAAGAACTGTCATAATACAGATAAACACCTTTGTGACAGAAACTTCAAAACAAAAAAACAAAAGGCAAATAACATTAGTACTAATTTATTCTTGTACATGGTTTATACAAGGGACACAAAGTACCACATAAAGGTTTTTTCTCCTTGTCATGAAGAACATAAATGAATATTCGAGCACGAATTAATGCACACAACTTATATTAAATGCTATAATGAGAAGGAAATGGGGAAGCAGTTCTGTTATTTGACACATGATACTGTCATGTTCGAAATGTACTGATTTGATCACATACGAGTACTGGGTGTCCTAAAATACCAGAAAATGAAAAGAGGGAACAAGTGTGCTAGCTTTTTGACAATGATTCTAAGAAGTCAAAAATCCGAATCAGTAAATGCCAAAAAATGTGTGTCTGTCGGACTTGTGGTGTATGTAATAATTAGGTCAGTCTGTAGCTGTAACAAAAGCTGTCCTGCTCATTCCTGACTGGCACTTAAACACTTAAGTCCACTCCCAGAGTCTTCCAGGAAACATCAATGAATCTGCAGGCTCTGATCTCATACTCGGCACAGCTTCAACGGGAAGTTCTCTGTTATTAAATGATCGTCGTGAAAAACAATCACCACGTTCACCTCAAACTCTGCAAATGAAGAAGTGACATTCTATCAGGTTACATTCTCAGAAAGGGGGGGAAAAAAAACCCCAAAAACATTATGACCTGACTGCTTTAGCATGTTTTACTGCCTAGGTGTGGCAAATACTAGTAATAAGAAAAGAGAAGTACTTAAAAAAGAGGATTCTTTCATTTTAATGAGCTATGATTTGGAGAAAAAGGGATGAGACTGACCAACTTTGAAGTTCGTGGTTTCGAGTGTAGGGCATGTGAACAACCTAGGGAAGACCATGTATATAGGGATGGGGAGGCCATGACACACATCTCCCTCTGCTATCTGGATGTTCTGAATCTCTGTTGCATCTCTGGCATAGCCTTCAGCACAGCCTGCAACCAGAAAATGCATTAATCAGTAATAAAACAGCTAATTAAATATATCAATATAAAGACGCATGCTGACGTAACGAATAAATATTGTTAATTTGCAGAGTTACATCTTCAGTTTCTTTCTTCTCAAAACAAAAGAGAGCATAAAACAGTGCTATGCCACATATGGTGTACTTTTCTATTTACTAATATTCTATGTAGTGTCCAAAACAACTCTAAATTGCCACCTGATTGGTTTCTACATTTTAATGCATGTGATAAAACGTGACTTTTGTGTGTGTGTGTGTGTGTGTGTGTGTGTGTGTGTGTGTGTGTGTGTACACTTCCTCACCGCATGTCTCAACCCGCACTAGCTGCAGCTCGATGCTTTTGATTGCGACCTCCGAACTCTCCACCACCAGCTCCCCTGTGAGCGGCTGTGTGATCACACAGTTAGTGGCGTCGAGGTGGCCTCTGATCAGGAACTTTGGGAGAGAACCCTTCTAAGAAGAACAGAAGAACAAAACACCTTAACAAGACTTGGGTAGGTAGGTATAGAGTCATGCAAAAGTATTCAACCCCAAGAAAAGTCATCATATTCTTCTGGGTTACACGACAGATTGTCCCAGACAATATCTTTTTTTTTTTTTTTTTCCAATATGTTCTTATAGTATATATTGAAAGTCAAAATTCATTATTTGTCAGCAGATCTTAAAAAAAAAAAAAAAAAAAACTTGCTGCATTTAAGTCGTTTGGGGTGTCTTCCTACCAGCACTGCACACTGTGTGGGAGTGATTTTCACCCATTTGTCCTGGAAGATTTGCTCCAGGTTCTTCAGGTTGGTTGGATTTTGATGGTTGACTGAAATTTTCAAACAGCGTCACAGATTCTCAATGGGATTCAGATCTGAACTTTGACTTGACCAATGTAGAACTTTCGGCTTTTTGTTTTCAATCACTGCTGTTGCTTTGGCCTTGTGCTTGGGACCATTGTCCTGCTTAAAGGTGAAGTTTCTCCCAAGGTTTTTTTTTTTTTTAGCAGACTGAAGTGGGTTCTCTCCTAATATCCCTTTGTATTTTGCGCTCCATCTATTCTCAATTTTGACAAGAAGCCCAGGTTCTGAGAATGAAAAGTGTCCCCAGAGCATGATGCTGCCACCACCACATTTCACTGTAGGGATGGTGTTAATTGAGGCAGGGGCGTAGGAGCGATTTTGAACCTGGGGGGCGGGACGCTGAAATGCTAGGGGGGTTTGGGGGCATTCCTCCTAAAATATTGTAGGCTGCTCATCTCTGTGTGAACATTTTGACCATTAAATCATTTATGGACACGTAGCAACGGCACATACAATTTTGGTGTGCTAGCTAGCTTGCAAACTTATGCATATTTGACGGTTTCATAGGCGAAATAATTATTTGGACAACAAAACTGTCGATCAAAACCAGAAAACAATCAGCAATTTCATGGGCTGAAATAGCTACGATATCCTACTTCAAATACAAAGTGGTAAATCTTTCACCTATACGTTAGTGAGCTCAAGAGCGTCTGAATGCCATGTCGTAACCGCCCTCCTCACTTCAGGACACGAGTTTTTTTTTCCACGGATGGTCACGGAATATTCGAGTCATCTCCAAATGAATCCATTCCGCTTTCATTTTGTAGGAGTCGCCACCTCTCTGAAAACCCATACCAGATTTTGCTTGTTAACTTGCAGTGACAGACAATTTGCTCAAGTCAAGCCTGGCAACAGTTCATCGAGCCCTAGCTACTCGAGTCTGACCCCTGTGCTTATTATACTGAAAGTAAAAAATTTTTTTTATTGAATTATGTTTCTAAAAGTTGCGGAATGGATTCCTTTGGAGACTGTCCAACTCAGAAATCCTCAGAGACAGGCAGGCAATGCGAAATAAAATTTGAGATTAGGAAAAGTGTGGGGGACAAAACCTGGATTTTGAAATGTGTGAGGGACGTGTCCCCCCCATGTATAATGGATCCTACGCCCATGAATTGAGGTATGGCCTGCATTAGGTTTGCACCATTGAAAACTTTGAAACTTGCCCAAATACAGCATCTCAATCTTGGTCTCGTCACACCAAGAAGAAAAAAACCCCATCTTCAGGGGGTCACTCTCATGCTTTAATATGGCTCTTTTTAAACAATGGTTTCTTTCTAGCCACCCTCCCATACAGTCCTCAATCGTGCAGAGCTCTTGAATTGGTTATCTGGTGCAGCTTCACTCCACTCTCAGCCACTGTACTCTGTAACTCCTTTATAGTGATTGTTGGCCTCACTGTGGCTTCCCTCACTAGTCTTGTTTTTGTGCTGAGTTTTGAGGGACGGCCTTGTCTTGGTAATGCTTGGGTGATGTGATACAGCTTCCACTTCCTCACTATTGATCTAACAGTGCTTTCTGGGATGTCCAACCTCTTAGATATAATTTTACACCCTATTCCTTAGTTATGAAATTCTATTATCTTACCTTCAACTTCCTTACAATGCTCCTTAGCCTTCATTCTCACTCCTTTCCTTCAGACTGACAGTCTCTTCTCAATGACAGTTCAACTGAGTTGCTTTTTTGTACAGAAAATGGGAGCTGTTTTAATAGTTCACAGATGAGGGCCAATTACTGTACAAGTTCTTGTTAAGAGCTTGCAGAACCTGGGGGGTTGAATACTTACCCAAGCAGCATTTCTTTCTTTTAAATACTTGCTGGCCGACTTTGCAATAAAAAAATACATAAAGGGTGGAATATGTGTATTGATCATTTGTTATTACAGTGGGGGAAAAAAGTATTTGATCCCCTGCTGATTTTGTTCATTTGCCCACTGAAAAAGAAATGATCAGTCTATAATTTTAATGGTAGGTGTATTTTAACAGTGAGAGACAGAATAACAACAAAAAAATCCAGAAAAACGCATTTCAAAAAAGTTATAAATTGATTTGCATTTTAATGAGTGAAATAAGTATTTGATCCCCTGTCAATCAGCAAGATTTCTGGCTCCCAGGTGTCTTTTACACAGGTAATGAGCTGAGATTAGGAGCACTCTCTTAAAGGGAGTGCTCCTAATCTCAGTTTGTTACCTGTATAAAAGACACCTGTCCACAGAAGCAATCAATCAATCAGATTCCAAACTCTCCACCATGGCCAAGACCAAAGAGCTGTCCAAGGATGTCAGGGACAAGATTCTAGACCTACACAAGGCTGGAATGGGCTACAAGACCATCGCCAAGCAGCTTGGTGAGAAGGTGACAACAGTTGGTGCGATTATTCGCAAATGGAAGAAACTGTCAGTCTCCCTCGGTCTGGGGCTCCATGCAAGATCTCACCTCGTGGAGTTTCAATGATCATGAGAACGGTGAGGAATCGGCCCAGAACTACACGGGAGGATCTTGTTAATGATCTCAAGGCAGCTGGGACCATAGTCACCAAGAAAACAATTGGTAACACACTACGCCGTGAAGGACTGAAATCCTGCAGCGCCCGCAAGGTCCCCCTGCTCAAGAAAGCACATGTACAGGCCCGTCTGAAGTTTGCTTGAATGATTCAGAGGAGAACTGGGTGAAAGTGTTGTGGTCAGGTGTGGTCAGATCTCTTTGGCATCAACTCAACTCGCCGTGTTTTGGAGGAGGAGGAATGCTGCCTATGACCCCAAGTCATAACACCATCCCCATCGTCAAACATGGAGGTGGGAACATTATGCTTTGGGGGTGTTTTTCTGCTAAGGGGACAGGACAACTGCACCGCATCAAAGGGACGATGGACGGGGCCATGTACCGTCAAATCTTGGGTGAGAACCTCCTTCCCTCAGCCAGGGCATTGAAAATGACCTTAATGACTTGGAGAGGATCTGCAAAGAGGAGTGGGACAAAATCCCTCCTGAGATGTGTGCAAACCTGGTGGCCAACTATAAGAAATGTCTGACCTCTGTGATTGTCAACAAGGGTTTTGCCACCAAGTACTAAGTCGAAGGGGTCAAATACTTATTTCCCTCATTAAAATGCAAATCTATTTATAACTTTTTTGAAATGTGTTTTTCTGGATTTTTTTGTTGTTATTCTGTCTCTCACTGTTAAAATACACCTACCATTAAAATCATAGACTGATCATTTCTTTGTCAGTGGGCAAACGTTCAAAATCAGCAGGGGATCAAATACTTTTTTCCCCCCCACTGTAAGACTGATAAAAATCTGACAAATTACAGGGGGTCGATTACTTTTGTATGCCACTGTATATGGGAAAATATTTGGTTAGGAGACATTATTTGTTTAGGAAAATTGGAACAATGTTTTCTTTATGTTTAACTTTGTTACAGAATAATTTTAGACTTCAGTATATGGAGTTTGGAAGCACATTAAATAAAATTAGTTTTTATTTCATAAATTTACATTTTACATGTTTTTTCTTTATTATTTTTTTATTTGCTAGTAGTAAGATTTGCCTTTAAATAAATTATTTGCCTTTAATTATGGGTTATACAGTGCCCTCCACTAATATTGGCACCCTTGGTAAATATGAGCAAAGAATATTCAAATATAAGAAAACCAATCAATAAAAAAAATTGGGGGGTGGATCTGAACCCTAAATTCCAATCTAAAAAAAATCTAATCTCAAAAATACAGATTTTATGTTATTTAGTTCAAAGGTGAAGCAGCCAGGATTCCCAGGGAAAAGTAGAAGCATTCAGAGTGGTCTACCTCAACATTTAGCCAATCACAGTCATCGCTCACACTTGAGTCCATTAAGTGAAGTGAAGAGACGTGGAGTTAAGTGGAGTCAAAACGGAAGATATGAACCATAATGAGGTAAGTGCATCTAAAGTTACGTTTAGCCGAAATAGCTAAACTCCTATTAAGCAGAAAACAGATAACAAGCAAGCTAATGTTGACAGAGCCTAACTTGCTAGAACTTTACCTACTTTTTGCTGTGAAAAAGTATTTGGTTTCTTCTGTTTTTGTGTATATCTCATACTAAATTGTTTCAGAAATTAAAAATAAATCTAAGATTTATTTAAGGCAATCTGAGTAAACACAAAATACAGTTTTTAAATGATAATGTTATTTACTGAATCAAAAAAGTTATCCAATACCAACTGGGCCTGTGTGAAAATGTATTTGACATCGTAGTTACTAATTACTTGATTTCCCAAATCTATGAAACTGCATTAATAATGGGGTTCAGCTGGACTAGACACAACCAGGCCTGATTACTGCAAACCCTGTTCAATCAAATCAACACTTAAATAGAACTTTTTCAACAGCATGAAGTTGGTTAAAATGTCTTACCCAGTAATACACTATGCCAAAGTTCTTCCCAGAAGTGGGAATAATCTTCCAAAATTCCTCCAAGAGCACAGCAACTACTCATCCAGCAAGTCACAAAAGAGCCAAGAACAACATCAAAGGAACTACAGGCCTCTCTTGCATCAATAAAGGTCACTGTTCATGACTCCACTATCAGAAAGACACTAGACAAAAATGGCATCCATGGAAGAGTGGTGAGGTGAAAAACCACTGCTATCCCAGAAGAACATTAAGGCTCGTCTAAACTTTGCCAAAACAAACCTTGATCATCCCCAAACCTTTTGGGAGAATGTTCTGTTGATGGATGAGTCAAAAGTGGAACTGTTTGGAAGACACGTTACATCTGGCGTAAACCAAACACAGAATTCCACATTCTGGTCAAGCATGGTGGTGGAAGTGTGATGGTGTGGGGATGCTTTGCTGCTTCAGGGCCTGGGCAACTTGCAATAATTGAAGGAAACATGAATTCTGCTCTCTACCAGAAAATCCTAAAGGAGAATGTCCGGTCTTCAGTCTGTAAGTTGAAACTCAAGCGCAACTGGATTATGCAGCAAGACCATGATCCAAAACATAGGACTAAGTTCTATGGAAGTGTCCTATGGAAGCATTTGGTTGCAGTTATTGCTGCTAAAGGTGGCAACCAGATTTTAAATTTAAGCAGGCAATTGGTTTTTCACATGGGTGATAGGTGCTGGATAACTTTTTTTTTGCTTCAATAAAAAAAATAAAAACTGTATTGTGTGTTTACTCAGGTTGCCTTTGTTTTATGTTGTCTTTCGTTTGAAGATCTAAAACTATTTAGTATGACAGAAGAAAAAAAAAACAACAAGAAATCAAATACTTTTTCACAGCACTATAAATAGTTACACTGAGGCCTTAACATCACTGTGGGGGTTAGTGGGGGATTACTGGTGTAAATTGTTATAATATACACTTTTCCCTGGGAATCCCAGATGCTCGCATTTTTATTTAATTTACAGAAAATCTGAACTTTTGAGATTTGTATCGAGGGTTCTGATTTTTTTATTTTAATCTCAAAACAGTAACCTGTCATTTTGAATGATATGATCTTTAAGGGCAAATCTAACTCCTAGCAAGTTCAAAACAAAGAAAAACCTAAGCAAAAATGTTAATATATTAAATACATCACAGAAAAACAAAGAATTTTATTTAATGTGTTGTATATATAATGGAAATATCCTAAATTTATATTCAAATATTTATGTCAGCTTCCAAGCTCCATATCAGTAGTAAGTAGTCAACTTTACCAATATCACAGCCCTAATGATTGTATAGTCAATTGCAAAACACTAGTGTTAGTCAAAGAGCTTAATCAATGTCCATTGCAAAACAAGTGCAGCAACTGGGTACTTGAATAAATGAATGAATAAGCAGGAAGTGTTGCATGAACAGGCCTTTGAATGAGTCCATGGTATCAGGAGTCTTTACCTCTCTCACATTCTGCAACGTCTCTGGCGTGATGGTGAAATCAACAGGAGTCAGCTGCACTTTGGATTTCTGTGGCTGCAGATCGTGACCGCAGATAAAGATGAATATTGTATAATTAGTTCTTTCGTGTTTCTTGATTGAATTACTTCATCACAGAAGGTTTGTAGTCAAGACAGAAGCTGAGCAACATCTAACCTGACAATGGACCATGAATTCGCAGGTCTTGCTCAGGTCTTTTGCCAGCAGAGGGCGCTTCATATCACAGCGGAGAGTATACTGGGCACAGGGAGAAGGGGGTGACTAATGTCCAAGAACAAGTACTACACATTTCAATGCATAAATTAGGGCTGGGTGATTATGGCAAGAATATTATATCATGACACTTAGATGTATTTTCTCAATACATTATATACATCACACTACTTATGCTTGTCAACAAAGTGCATAACTCTAGTGCCACGTTCATTTTTTAGTTGTACCATCTACAAAAATAAAATACAACTATAAATTATATCAAACAAGGCTTTAAAGTCCAAACAGCTACTTGTCATTGGTTTTAACAGTGGATTCAGTCAGGAAGGGACTGATGATACTTAAGGTATTCTCAGAAAACTGTATTGTGATTACTGAAATTTTACAACAGTGATATTATATTGTCTTATACCATAGTGACCGTTCTCAAATCCACAGTAACAATTCTCAAAAATGATTGGTCAGAAGGTGTTGATTAATTTTTTTTTCAGCTCAGACAGTAGTGCTGACTGCAAGGCAAATCACAGGTTTATGTTTGCTTGCTCTAGGGTTAGTACTTTAACACAGGGACCTGTATGGAGGACGGTGCACATAATCATACTCTTAATGTGTGCATAGGGTGAGGTTTTCTGTGAGGAAACTTCTATTTATCATTTATGGAAAGAGTCTCCAGTGTCAGCACTTTGTAGCACTCAGAGGTAAAACTGTAACTTTATGCTTTAAGTTTTTCAGGAAGGAAGAATTTGTGCTTTGTGGCTTCTTGGTAGCATAACAAGCTGCCTTTATTTGTCTTATTAATTTAAAGAGAGAGAAAAATGAGCTAGTGAGGGAATGGCTGTTTACAACAGCTATTACGTAAGCGATTGCTGTGGTATATGAGGAATAAAACAGTTATTGGAAAATAATGGACTTCGGAAGTTTGCATCGAATCACATCACGTGACCCCATCGCTGATTATTTTCCTATAACAGCACACCCTGTTACGATTTATTCCTTATCACCCATCTTTAGCGTCAATATTCAAATACATATTAAACAATCTATACATTCCTGTAAGTCCTTCTGTAAGACCTTCCAGTCTGGAAGAGTACGCAAAATTCTCCAACAGCACATGAGGCCAGTTAAGTAATTTCTCAGACAACTGTGTAGCGCTTTCTTCGAGAATAAAGCTTATCGGTCCAACAGATCACATTACATGACTAGTACTGATAGATAACAATAGATAATAATGCCTTCAACATTACACAAGTACAGTCTCCTTGCCCTAGAAATATTCAAGGAATATTCTGCTGTTAGTGTTTCAGAGGCTACTTGAACACAGTTTATGTAACAGGTGCCTAAGCCTATAGTTTCTAACTTTTTTTTTTTTTTTTTAAACAGTTACCTGAATGTTGACGAAAACACCATGGTAAGTCTCGTACAGCACTTTATTTCCTTTTGCTTGCAGCGGAAACTCAAAGGGGATTTCGGTTTTGCCTCCTGGCACCTTGCCCGGTTTGGCCACTTCGATGTTACTACTGATCAGCGAAATGGGCTGTAGAGCGCAAAGACACATTAACCAAAGCAAGGATGCGTACTCTAAATGCACCTCTTATTTTAACAATTTTTCCTGTAGACTTACCAGCATACATTCCCATGACAATAGTAAGCCATGCAATAACAATGTAGGATACCACAATATAAACAATTTAGGCTGAGATTAAGTAAGTCTTTCATGCAGCAGATGAGAATTTCTCTCCAATCTTTTTTTTGCCATATAACACAATTTTTGTCCCTGGGCATTAAGTGTTATTTTCTAATTGCTTATGCCTCCAAAGTATAGAAAATGGCTATTATTCCCCTCAAACTTAGCTTTTGTGACCAGGACATTGGTGTTTTTAATGTACCCATTTTCATTGAGCAAATGGGCAAATTTGCATCTTTTCATTCACATAAAGTTAAAAAAAAAAAAACAAAACAACAACATAGAAAGCAAAATTAACATGTATTTATACTAAAGTTATACAATGACCACCAAAGTTTTAGATGTGAGTAGTTTTCTGAGATTTGTGATTATATTGTAAATCACTTTAAAGAAGCAGCCCCCAAATGAAGTCTCCCATCATTTTCATATTATATTGTCCTTGGTAGTTGCGTTCAAAGTCCATTATATCCTGGTGGAAGCACTGGCCTTGCTCCTCTGAGTACGCTCCCATGTTCTCCTTGAATTTATCAAGTATGTGGACTTTGAGAGGCATCCTGCAGCCCACTGTGCCGTAGTTCTTCACCAGAATCTCAACCAGCTCCACACAGTTTTTGACTTTGTGATTGCCCAGCACAACAAAGCTGTTCCAAGCCACGTTCTCCTTCCTAGTGAGCTTCTTGGGGAATTCCTTGCACTCCAGGAACTTCTTTATCTGTGGTCCGACGAAGACACCGGCTTTGATTTTGTCTCGGGCAGCTTAGGAAAGAAGTCTTGAAAGTACTTGAAGACTCCTTATCTAAAGCTGTGATAAACTGCTTCATAAGGCCCAGTTTGATGTGCAGTGGTGGCATCAGCACCTTCTGGGGATCCACCAATGGCTCCCACTTGATGTTATTCCTCCCCACAGCAACCTTGGTCCGCTGTGGCCAGGTCCCGCCTTTGGTAGTGTGCCTTGGTGTCCCTGCTGTCCCAAAGACAAAGACAGCAGGGAAACTTGGTAAAACCTCCTTGGAGTCTCATTGGGAATGCCACCATTCTGACGTCTCCAATGACCTCCCAGTTGTACATATCATACTTCAAGGTGTATGATGTCTCAACACTAATCCTCCTTTGAGGTCACAACATATTTTGGAATTTACCTATTTTTTTCTGACTTTATGTGAATGAAAAGATGCAAATTCACCTGTTTTCTCAATGAAAATGTCCTGGTCACAAAAACAAAGTTTAAAAGGAAATAATAGCCATTTTCTATACTTTTGCAGTATAAGAAATTAGGAAATAACACTTACTACCCAGGAACAAAAAAAAAATTGTTACATAGTATATTCCGAATGATATTTCGATCTATGTGCAGGAACATTTCCTACATATCTAGAGGATGTTGAATAATACTGCTGATTTCCAGATGCAATCCAAGTACATCTAAACATCTCTAGTGCATCAGATGCTGAGCGTGATTATAAAGTGAAAACATTAGATGATTACCGAGATGCTGTGTGACTTCTTACCTTGACCGAGTTGTAAAAAGCCTCGAAGACTCCGACACTCTTGGAGCTGAGCTGTAAGTTAACAAGACCCTCCATGGTGAGGGTGATTCCCTGATGTTGCACAGCTTCCTTACTGGTGATCACCACCACTCCAGCCAGGACCTCCTAAAAACAGGATGGGCACAAGATATGTAATAGAGATCAATGAGTAACTCCAGTGCATTTACAGATGAGCTTTTACATCCAGCTGCCCTAACAGATAAATAAGTATTTGCCTACATTATACAGAATCAAATTCATGTTGTAACTAACAAATTCATGAAAATCAGATTTCTAACATTCCAGGTTGTGAGTGAGGAAATAGTTCTGTGTCTTCATGAGAGAAAGCTGAAGCATGTATGAAACATTAAAAGCTGCTGTCATAATTACTCCCTCCATTTCAATAACATTGTAATAGCGAAGCCCCAGCTACAGAAACCTCCAAATCTCAACTTACTTTAGAAGAATGCACATGAATATCATATTAAGTGTAACGTTACCCCTTCGTGATACACTTTGTTCGCACGCTTAAGCCTTAAATCCAATGTAACACTCATTTTCTCAAACACTGTTGAGACCACTACGTGTTTTCGGTAGTGTCCCTTCCTGATTATCGGAACCACGTGACGACCTTCTATCACATGACTCGGTTTGTTTCTGCGCGCTGCTCAGAGTCTGCGCAGCAACACACGAGCGGCGCTTTACTGGCAAGAAATAGTACAAAATAAAAGAAAATAGCAAATAAGCGAATATATGACGTTAAAGAGGGCATTGCAACATAAAATATAAGAAAATAAAAAAAGAAATGGGCAAAGAGGAATAGAAAACCTGACAAAGTAGAAAGTAGTGATGGGAAATCTGGCTCTTTTGATTCAGCACACCAACACGAACCGACTCTTTTGGCTCCCAAACGGATCATTGTCATTTTTTTCTGTACTGTACTGGCTCACTGACATTTTTTCCTGTCCTTTTTGCGATATTTTGTTTATGATTGTGTTTTTGTTTTTTTTTCTACTTTGCCTAACTATGGCTGAAATTGTTCTGTTAAATCCTAACCTACATTTTAATAGAAGATACAAAATAAAAAAAAGTACTTTGCATTGTATTGTGTAAAATCTGTTTAAAATAATTGTACAAAAAAAAACAACGAGGAACTACAAATGTGCGTTGACAAATACAGTGAACATTTGATTTATTTATTTATTTTAAACATTTTAGTTATTGTGTTTGTTGTGTCTGTGCTTCATGGAGAAGATTCATTTCCATTTATTCTGATGTCTGATGACATGCACTATTACACTGAGTAACGAGAAGCAGTGCAGCAGATGCTCCCTGTCATTCACTCAGCTGAGAGTCGAACACACATCTCATCCTCAAGCTAACAAACAGCTCAGATGTTCAGAAGAAGAATGAATGAAGGAAGGATTTCCATGGAACACTTCTGATTAAATTAATCTGTCTGCCAGTGACGGGACTTGGAAAGTTTAAAATGATATTTCTTACGATAATATTGTTTTGTCATAATGCATGCAAATATACATCATGCTTATCCGAGCTTGGATTGGAATAAGTGACCGCAGCTGCACGTTTTATAAGACGATAAAATTGTGTAAACTGTTCGTTTGCCCTAAAACTACCCTGCGCTGCCCTGAACGTATTCTTAAATATAGCCACGCCCTTCGTAAATGTAACATTGATTGGCAGTTTCTACGGCAACTCCAGGAACGTGTCTACGTCATGAAGTCATCCGGGAACTTTGCGGCTTGATTGACAGTCGTCATGGTAACGTTCTTACTCGGCTTCCATTTTGTTCCTTACTTTTTCTTCCGTGAAACATTTGAGGGCTGATTGCCGTTGTGGATATTTCATCGACTCGGATATGTCAATCCGTTTGAATATCGAGCGGATCCACACCGCGTTTTATTCGGAGATGGAGTAAAGGACTGTAGTTCGATTCGAGCGGCTGAAGCGGTTGGTCATGTCTGAGGTCCGCCGGGCCGGTCCGCTGCGCAGGTTTGGAACGCGCGCCATTTTGTAAAATTTACACAAAAAAGGAAGAAGTAGCTGGATGATGATGAGATCTCCCCCAAGAGACGCAGCTAGCTCGCCGTCGGTTAATATGCTATTTTCGGTAATTATGAGTTTCAAATCCGTGTGTCTGGTAACGTTATTACGCGACGCGCGTCACTGACAGCCAATGCCTTCTCGACGAGGGTCAAAATGTAGCTGTATTTCTGATCGGATAAGTTTGTGTTGACGGAGAGGCGCTGTTGATTTGGAAAGGAGTTGACACAAAGTCAGACGACTCAGGGTTGAAGCTTCATCGAACAATTAATATACAGGATTGTAAACGAGGATATCGGATTCTTCGCGGGGGTCGCATTTTAAACGTATAAGGATATTTTTTTTCCCTCTCTCTCTCTCTCATCCACAGAGGGACACGTAGCAACAAGGTAAGTTGTGCTGCATGAGTGATGAGGAGCTAAAGGATGTTAGCAGGCTGTGGTAGCTCACTGATTCCGATACATTGAGAAGAAGCAGAAAGCTAATGGTTTTTGCTAAGATTTCGCTACCGGGCGGATCAATAACTCTTCGATCTGTTTTTGTTTGTTGGTATTTGCGAGAGCTTATTTCGAAATTGCAATTTACCCCAACACAAGTAGGATATATGTCGTACACGTTTATATTAATACAGATGGAATGGTTTGGGGTTTTTTTTTTTTTTTTCTCTTTTTCTTTTTTTTTCTCGCAGGCCGAGGTGTCGGTAACATTCATTAGCTAGCTAACGTTAGCAAGCTCAAAATAGCCAGCTAAATGGAACAAGTCGTACAGTTTGACTTTGTTTAACTGACTGAACTGTCATGACAAGTGAAATGGAGGATTAAAACCAGAGGTTCGTCCCGGCTGAGGTTGAAGTTGTCGGTCTTATTTGCGTTAGCTTTTTGAGCGCGGCACTTAGCAACCTGGCTAAGTCAGCTAGCTAGCGCACTAGCTGAAGCGGGTTTTTTTTTTTTTTTTCTCTTTTTTTTTTTTTTTTTTTTTTTTAGCCGGAGCTAGTCATGCTACCTGTGTGACAGCTTTCCTGGACACAGTGCACTCACGGTAGACTGGCGCTCTCCTACATTTACAGCCACAAACACGAATCAGGTCAGTAATCTTTTCAGCAGATCGTCTGATTTTATAGTGACCTAGCTGGTGAAGATGTTAATGCGGTAAAATAGATTGTACCATGTCAAAGTTAATGGGAGTTTTGAGTTTGGTGGTTGCAGGCTAGCGTTAACAACCTTGCCCGTTCTGTGCTGTCCAAATCTCGGTGTATTTTGAGCGCTGCTCTTTTATAAAATCTCTATGTGGTAACTTGGATATCGACGTGGCTATAACTACACTGTGCATGTGTATTAACTATTAAGAAGGGTTAACTATGTGAACTATGTGGATGATGCGATGTTTCTTGAGTAAACGTCGTTGCCTGGCTAAGTGAGCATCTGTGTGCAAGCTGGTAGTCCATTTAAATTGTGCTTTGGTTCAGTTAAGATGAGTGATTGATTGATGGTGATGATGATGACAGTGTTAGTGCTTGATAAATGTAGCTTAACCAGGCTTTAGGACTTAACGTTGTCCTTGTTGCACTTTCTGACCCGACTCCTTGTTAGATCCCCTGTGTTATTGTTTACATCTGGATCAGTGCATACATCAAAGTGAATGATCACTGTCACAGAGTCATTGCATTACCGATCCTTCATCATCTCCATATTATACACTTCATCTGTTCTTGAACACTTCTGAGATGCTGATGATGTTTAGCTCACAGACATGCCTTTTTTTTTTTTCCATACATGTGAAGTTTTGTCTGCTAAGTATATAACCGTTGCTTTGCATAAGCAAGCCTTAAAATAGTAAATGTCCAGTGCAAGACATTATATTCCTCCTGGGATATAGGGTTAATGTCTATTGCATAACGCTTATGTGTTGCATAACACAACTCTTCCCTAACTAACTCATGTTTGCTGTGTAGAAAGTTAGATTTGTGTATTAAATTTTTTTTTTTTTTTTTTTCCAGTTTCTCAAATGCTCATCTTTTTCTTCTTTCTTTTTTTACTTCTAAAACATTCCTCAGTATTTCTAATGTTATATGTTGGCCGGTTTAATAAACAGCCCGTTCATATTCCTTGCAGACCCACACCAATGATCGTGCAAGTTGAAGAGAAAGCCGAACATCGACCGTTGAAAGACCCTGCTGAGGCACCAGGGCTTTTCTCCTATATATACAACTTCAAAGTTGGTTCAGGTAACCTGGATTTGTCTTTTTTTTTTTTTTTTTTTTTACGTTACATTTTCGCTGAAGTCTTGAAACTCCCATCTTTAATAGGAAACGATGCATTAGGCCTTTTGTATGCTGCTGTGAAAAAGCCTTCCTGGAGGGAGATATTATGATTACGAATTTTCTCCATTTTTCTGTTGTAGTGAACTGTGGTTTGCAGATGGACTCCTCTGCCAGGATGATATGAGATTTGCCAGAGGACGATGCATACAGGTTAGCCATTCTTCCTTTTGGTCCGTTTCAAGGCATCTTGGTTGCTAATATCCGGATGTGTTTTTTTTTTTTTTTTTAGGATCATCTGTACACATTTGCCTTGCCTTTGTTATTAGACACTGAGAAACATGCAGTCGAAAGATAGTGAAATGACTTTACGGCCACTCGGATTAAGTAAAGTTTGTGTCTGTAGAATGGGATCAGATCCACGTGTGATTGTGATCTGTGTAATCACACCGGGATCCTCAGGGGTTTATATTGAGTCTAGAAAAGAGATTTCTTTTGTACGCCCTAAGCTGAGCATGTATTTGCCAGCCTTTTATTATAAGTGTTTGTTGGTGCTTGGGAGAGTTGTTAGGAACATGATGCCAGGTTTCTTGTGTTCAGATGAATCTGTGCCACTCAGTGTGCTATGTTGTTTGCTGTGGAGACATTCAGAGATGCAGCCTTAGCCATGCTGGACTTCCTGAGCATTATTTAAAAATCTCCTGGAGACCATCCAGCCTATCAGACCAGAAATGTCTCTTTGATTAGTAAAAGTACTGCAAGCGTTACTTATTTGTGATGGGGGGGGGGTCATTTCTACCGGAAGAGTAAATCAGCTTTGCATGAAGTTCTCTATTTAGGGCAAACACACTCCTCAACTATAAATGTTTAAAAATATAGGCCATGCTCCCTCCTGGCAGCTGCCGCACATTTTCTGCTCCTGTCTCCAGGGTCAGCTATCCCGAGTTCCTTTCTCGGAGAAACTGATTCCGGGTTCCTAACCCGTGAGCTTTTCTGTCAGCAAATACTGTGTTAAACTGTGCTGGGAAATGTGTCAAAGTGCAATGCAATTTCATGCCTGTTACCCGTTTTCCTATTGGTCCGCGCGCCGGCGCTTTGCCCTAGCAACAAAAGTGGGTTATTTGCATACGCTTTCCCGATTGGCTCCCACTCCTGCGCGGCAGCCAATGGCGCTCCGTCTTCCTGGTGGTAGGCTATGCTAATGAGGCACTGTTGCTGGGGGTTGAGAGGCGCCGGTTGCCAGTGTGCTTCTGGTGCATTGTGACTGCCTGGTGAGAGACGGTGATAAATGAGGACTTAATGATCTGCACAATTCCCTTTCACTGCAGACACGTTCAATGTTTCAAAATGCCGCTCTTGACAACGTACGCCAGAGTGTGTGGCTATGTGAAATCGAGCAGGCGAAATCAGATTGCTACAGACCGACAACAGGCAGTCGGTGAAGTTCTTGTTTTGTTTCATTGTTTGCTTTGCATGATTCCTTGCCGAGTCCCCGCGCGCTCAGCTGAAATACAGGCGCGCGCACAGCTCATTTTGCGGTGTTCTTCTTCTACTAAACATTATTCAGTTCAGGAGGGGGGAAAAAACCACATCGCAAGGTTTAATAAAGAGGTTCACAAACAAATCTCACCCCTGAATGCCAGATGACTAATTGTTAATGTGTACGTGTGTATGGCCACGCCATCTCATTTGTCTGATACAGTGTGCTTCAATAATGTAATACTGTAGGGATGCTGGAGGATGGTTCGAGTTAAGGGCGTATGTGTGTGTGTTGGCGAGATGGGAAGTGTAGTTCTGTAACATCACTGGAAGGGTGTGTGTGTGTGTGTGTGTGTGTGTGTGTTCCAAGTATAGATCCTGTGGTACTGTTGTTGAGCTCTTCGGTTTGGAGAGTGATGGAGAACCAGCTGAGTCATATACACACACACACACACACACACACACACACACACACACACTTTGCATCGCTCCAATTGCGCTTGTTCTCTCCCTCATGTTATACAATGGCACCTGGCAAAAGAGTGTGAGGCTGAGAGTGTGAGATTTCTGTTGTAGAAGTTACTGTTTATGCTGTTCCTATGGACTGTACTGTCTGCCTCTAATATTCCTACCACGGGCATACAAAATTGTACATAAATTTTGAAGATTAACTTTATATGCTGAACATGTCAATGTGCAATCCTGTATCGGTCTTGTGTAAGCAGACATCCCATGTTGTTTCTTGATTTACATTCAGCCCAGGATACAGGTTTATAAAAACCTTATCCCTGTAAAGTTAGATCATTAACGAGTATAGAAAAGTATTGAAGCTATTTTGGGGGGAAAAAAAAAATGTAAGGATTGAAATAGTATTTAAAAGTCTGAAATATGATCCACAGAGGTCTTGTATTCATTCTTTTCACTAATATAAGTTAAAAAACCTATATCCTATACACCTGACTCTCACCAGTTGTTTCTAAGGGAAATAAAGACATACACTAAGTTACTTAAGTAAAAAACATACTTTGGCAAAACTTTTCTTCCCTCATGAACCATAACCACACAGCACATCACCTTTTATTTTCCAAATGCATGTGAGCTTTTGTCAGAATTTTGCTTTGCAAAGACTCATAATTAGTTACATTTATATAGTGCTTTTCTAGACACTCAAAGCGCTTTACATAGTATGGGGGGAAATCTCCTCAACCACCACCAGTGTGTAGCATCCACCTGGATGATGTGACAGCAGCCACAGTGTGCCCGAACACCCACCAGCTATTGGTGGAGAGGAGCAGAGTGTGATGTAGCCAATTCAGGGATGGAGATTATTAGGGGGCCATGATAGACAAAGGCCCATGGGGACACTGGGGTGACACCCCTACTCTTTATGAGAAGTGACCTGGGATTTTTAATGACCACAGAGAGTCAGGACCTTGGTTCAACAGCTCATCCGAAAGACCTTGCTTTTTTTATGGTATAGTGTTCCTGTCGCTATACTGGGGCATGTGGACCCACACAGACTACAGGGAGAGCACCACCTACTGGCCTCCCTAATACCACTTCCAGCAGCAACCTTAGTTTTCCCCAGGAGATCTCCCATCCAGGTACTGACCAGGCTCAACCCTGCTTAGATTCAGTGGGAAACCAGGCGAGCCCTGCAGGGCGATATGGCTCTGGTCCACCATATCGCTCTCTGGTCTTTTATCTTATGACCATTTGTAATTTCACTCTGGTGTTCATTTCGATAGTTCGGAATTTTGTCTAATAAATTATTGTAGCTGCATCCCTGAAGTGGACTGAGACCAAGTTTTCTGAGATATTGCTGGTATCATAACTTTTAAAATGTGTGTATAATGCCCAGGACACACTAGACGATTTTTTTTACCGATTTTAAAACCGTGGGAGACCATGGACAGTTTCAACCGATTTTTAACATTATAATCCTCCGAACGCACACACTAGACGATTCGGCCAGACCGCGAGACCACATACCTTTCATTGTAGTAATGAATTCACAGACACGAGATCTCTCAAAAACTTTATCAAACGTGACTTCAGAAGACAATATCACTCACACTTCATTTTGTTTATTAGCCGCATATCGGCCGCCTCATTCACACAGCAGAAAGTTATTTAACACCCACTTACACTCTCTCTTTCTCTCTCTCTCTCTCAAGAACCAGAGAGCGCAGCGTCCTAGGTTCAACATACGATTAAAAAATTCTTCGGTTGTCTATGTTGCGGAACCATACTCCACTTTCGTGGCATGTTTGTGGCTGCCATGTTTCTGCTATGAAAGCACGCGACACCCGGTTGGTGATGCTTGCTCGCTCTCATTGGCTATTTGGGGTATCCCGCCTCCGGCAGCCCGATCAGGAATCTGGATTTGGGATCGGGGAGGCTCCGACTTGATCCAGAGCAGTAAAATAATCGTAATGACACCACACAGTGGATGTTTTTTTGGACAAAAGTCATTGGGGAGGCTGCAAATCGGGCTTAAAATCTTCAAGTGTGTGGCCAGCCTAAGTTTTTAAATAATTTTAATAAGAATTACAACTTCTATAACTACAATTGGTTGAATTGAACATGTAAAAGGGTTTTTTTTTTCTTTACTTTTTTTCTTTAATTTGTAGATTTCTTTTTGTCTATTATTTTGCCATCATGTTGACATAAAAAAAGTAGTATCGAACTCAGTTCTTCATGGGATTAAAAAAAAAAACTATTGTTTTGCTGGCAGTTTGTTATCAAATGTAAATTTATATTTGCTCATACATATTGTGTATTGTAGAGATGTCCAAGTATCGTGAAATGTTTTTGTCATATTCACCACTCCAAATACAGATAGAAAATGTCTGGAAAGAATTTTAAACATGATCATGTTCCATTTATGGCAGTGGTCATCAGCCCTGTTCCTGGAGATCTATTTTCCTGAAGAAGGTAGATCCAACCATAATCATGCCCATCTAATCATTGCCTTAAGAAGTTCTTCATCAACTAAAACAGATCATTGTTGGCGTTAAAACCTGCAGGAAGGTAGATCTCAAGGAAGAGGGTTGGTGACCACTGATTTATGTGAAAGTCCCAGAAGTCTACAGTTCATACAGTTCATCAGTTAACTCATGCATACTTTATGTTTAATTCTGTGAACTCCCAATTTTACATTCACATATAATAAATGTAATATGTATCTTCGATATCTTTTGATATGTAACTTTTAAAATTGGCATTGAAATGTCCCAAAGTGGCACTAAACTGCAGATCTTAAACACCATTAAACTGATTAAATTTTACAGAACTCTTGCCCACCTTGGTAAATACTGGAAGTAGCAGACACAATAAGACATAAAGAGTGGTTCTATGGTGCTGAACTGTTAACAGTTAATATTCAAATAATTCAGTTAAAACAAATTTAGATAAATGTTGACTGAGGAAATACATTATTAATTACACAAACCATGGAGTAATTATGTGTGGATAAATTGATTGTATGTATATTTTATTTTATTTATTTATTGAATCTTATTTCCCCCCCAAACTTATTTATTGTGGTTTTTGGTATCAAACACAAATGACTACGAATAGAAAAATAAATAAAAATGTGCATCAGATCTGCTTTTGAGGGACTGAAGCAAATGCGGGGTGTATACTTGTGACAAAAGCATGATCGCACGCTCCTGTTTTAGGTCTGGGCTTTTTTGGATGTGCTGTAACCTGATCTGTAGTTACGGAGGCAGACTCGTCTCACGAAATAACATATTAGATATTCCTGGCATTTGGCACATAACATGTTCAATTATGTTGTGATGTAGTGTGTCTTTGGTCTGTTTCAAGTGAGGAGTTTTGAGAGATGACAATACCAGCCCTATACCTACTCATCATTTTACCTGTAGAGGGCACTAACTGGGCTTTATGCCTCTTGTTTGGGTCGCCATAAACCCATACTGGTATGTTGGTATAATGAGCTGGTTTATGGATGCCTACGGTGATACAAGTCATGAAGGACTGGATTATAGGCAGTCGAGATGGTTATTAGAGTAGGAGGGAATACCAAAAACATGCATGTGTTCTTCAGGACTGTGGTTAAGGTGAAAACCCTGAGTTACGGCGTGTAGGCCTAAGCTTACGATTTTTATTTTTTAGGTTTTGTTTTTTGTAGTCACTTTATACCAGTTTCCCCCTGTTGTTATTGAGGCATTGTATGCCTATGTGATTAATACCATGCTGGTGGTATCTGAATGTGTGTTAGTGTGTTTCGGTAATGTAATAATGTTGTTAATGCTTAATACCAGTGTACTGACTTGACCTCTTGTCTCGATTATCCTGATTCTGTAATGTGTGTGTCATCACAGGAGGAGAGACCTCAGCATGCAAACCCTCGTCTGTCCGGCTTGCTCCCTCGTTTTCGTTCAATGCGGCAGATGTGCAGATGGCTGCGCAGACGCCCCATTCTCACCCGCCATTCAGTGACGGCCACCAGGCAAGCGCTGACGCGCCGGCCCCCGTGCTGCCCTACGGCCCACAGGCCCCGCAGCTCAACACCACCCAGGTACACGGACACGCCACATACATGAGGCCTCTACCACTCTGATGCTCTCTTACCCACTATACATGATTCTACGATAATGTATTTATGTACAGCTTAATATGATCCACATTCGCTGCACTTAGGCCAGGTTTCTAATTCTGCACATACACCCTGTGGTGTAGAATGGCTCTCCTCTAAATTATACACACACCCACAGTTAATCCATTCTACAGCCAAACTTCCCTTATCCATCTCTTAATTTTGGTGTTTTCTCTTTCCTGAATAGTAGGTAACATTAACAGTTTACATTTATGTATGGCAGATGCTTCCAGTGTTATAAACGTTAACTAAAAATCCAATCCAACAAATATCTTTAAGTGTCAAGTTTTTCAGAAGTTGTAAAATTTTTGAACTACCTTTTAACCTACTTTTTTTTTCAACGCAAGCAATGATGGTATGATAAGTGTATCTGTCTTTGTGCGTATGTGTTTGATCAGGTGACTGCTGATGTGGTGATGTTACAAAGGCGGATCCCCCAGTGCTTTCGGGATCCGGCCACAGCCCCCTTAAGAAAGCTCTCCATTGAATTGATCAAAACTTACAAACACATCAATGAGGTGAGGACACTCCCCAACACTACTCACATGTCTATGAAAGGCATATATTAAAGCAATTGTGGTGTGGGATTGTTATTTTTCAAAAACAACTGAATTGTAAAGCTCTAGACATGGATTAATTGTTGAGATCCATATTTCCTGCCTTTAGGTTTACTATGCAAAAAAGAAGCGGCGGCATCAACAGGGCCAAGGGGAAGACTCTAGTAATAAGAAGGAGAGGAAAATCTACAATGATGGTTATGACGATGATAACTTCGACTACGTTGTTAAAAATGGCGAGAAGTGGTTGGATCGTTATGAAATTGATTCGTTAATCGGCAAAGGCTCCTTTGGACAGGTGGGTCTGACTTGCGCAGATTTCTCTAGAATCAAGATAGACTACTGTTATACAAAAGCAAGAATATCAGTCACAATTCAATGGTACTGGATAGACAAATTTTGCATGGTCATAAACCAGTTTTCACTGACTTTGGTATTTGTCTCCCCCTGCTGGCAGGTTGTGAAGGCCTACGACCGCTTGGAGCAGGAGTGGGTTGCCATTAAGATCATAAAGAATAAAAAGGCTTTTCTGAACCAAGCACAGATCGAAGTACGGCTCCTGGAGCTCATGAACAAGCATGATACAGAGATGAAGTACTACATAGGTAATGAATGTCATCATTATTGCTGTCATTTAAACCATGCTGAGAATATGCAGTCTGAGGTGACAAACTGTAACTGACTACAGCATTAGACAGAACCACTGACTACTGTTTTATTGTCAGCAAAAGAATACCAGCTTAGCTAATCCTTTTTGATGGCTGATGCTGCCATCTAGAGTTTGTGGTGAAAATTTGTGCTAGGACCATTACAAACCATTTCTTTGAGACTTCAGACAAAATGTGGCCATATCTAGAATTTAAACAGTTGTTCAAAACAATTGTTTGAAAAAATATTTTCTGTGTTTTATTTATATATATATATATATATATATATATATATATATATATATATATATATGTGTGTGTGTGTGTGTATATAAAATGACATCCACACTCCTCCACTGTTCCATGTTCTTAGTTCACCTAAAGCGGCACTTCATGTTTCGGAACCACCTCTGTCTGGTGTTTGAGATGCTGTCCTACAACCTGTATGACCTGCTTCGTAACACAAATTTCCGTGGGGTATCGCTGAACCTGACACGGAAGTTTGCGCAGCAGCTGTGCACGGCACTGCTCTTCTTGGCCACGCCTGAGCTCAGCATCATCCACTGTGACCTCAAGCCTGAGAACATCCTGCTCTGCAACCCCAAGCGATCAGCCATCAAGATCGTCGACTTTGGCAGCTCCTGCCAACTGGGACAACGGGTGCGTGGACAGTGCCTGATAGGCACTGGTTATTTCATTTAATTCTCTAATTTCTTTTTTTCTTTGCTGTGACCAGTTTGCATTCGTCTAGTGCAGCCGTGCTTAATAATGATCAGAATTAAAGTAGTAAACTTGAATGGATGAGGGTAAACTGAGGGAGGCAATGGGGGTGGGCTATAGGGAGTGGTGGTAATTTAAAAATGTTCCCCCTAGTATCTGTCCTGATTTAAGTTAATGTTGAATTTCTCTCCTCTTCTATATCCTCAGATATACCAGTATATTCAGAGCCGCTTCTACCGCTCCCCTGAGGTGCTGCTGGGCATGCCGTATGACCTGGCTATAGATATGTGGTCACTTGGCTGCATTCTGGTGGAGATGCACACCGGAGAGCCTCTGTTCAGTGGAGCCAATGAGGTACACTTTGTTTAGAATGTGCATGTTATCTGTAGACACTGCAGAAGGGGTTTAAATTAATGTCTTAATATCATATTCACATTAATACTTTTTTTCATGTAGTATTTTTGATTGGTGTGGCTTCATATAGGTTAATTCATATGGTAAAGCAGTGAAGTTCCTATCATCATCATCTTTCTATTGCATTTATAGCATGTATATAGTTTGCAATAAAACAGTGATTATGATGTATTTCTTTGTACTGAGGACAGAAAAGAACAGAAAACCCATTTACTTAAAAATCACTTATAATGCAAATCTGTGGCCAAAACTACAAGAGTTACACATTATCATTAAAAGACTGATGAAAAGACAAACATAGGAGAATGTCTCTCTGAAGCTGCTTTTATGTAGTTCTATCCAACTCATCAGAACTGCAACGATACAGTTAAGTGTTTCATTGTGGTGTCCATGCATACCATGAGTGTACAAGTGCATCTCAGAAAATTAGAATATCGTGGAAAAGTTAATTGTTCTGTAATTTAATTCAAAAAGTGGAACTTTTATATATTCTAGATTCATTACACACAGGTGAAATATTGTAAGCCTTTGTGTGTTTTAATCTTGATGATTACGGCTTACAGCTCATGGAAATGAGATGCTGGAAAAATCCAGTATCTCAAAAATATTAGAATAAAGAATTTATAATACAGCAATGTCGACCTGAGACGAGCTCTAATCAGCTAATTAACTCAAAACACAGTTGCTCAGTGGTCCAAAGTCCTCTTTTCAGATGAAAGTAAATTTTGCATTTCATTTGGAAATCAAGGTTCCAGAGTCTGGAGGAAGAATCCAAGTTGCAGTCCAGTATGAAGTTTCCACAGTCAGTGATGATTTGGGGTACCACGTCATCTGCTGGTGTTGGTCCACTTTGTTTTCTCAAGTCGAGAGTCAATGCAGCGTCTACCAGGAGATTTTAGAGCACTTCATGCTTCCATCTGCTGACAAGCTGTATGGAGATGCTGATTTCCTCTGATTTCCTTTTACAGCAGGACTTGGCACCTGCCCACAGTGCCAAAACTACTAGTAACTGGTTTGCTGACCATGGTATTACTGTGCTTGATTGGCCAGCCAACTCGCCTGACCTGAATTTTGTCAAGAGGAAGATGAGACACCAGACCCAACAATACAGACGAGCTGAAGGCCGCGATCAAAGCAACCTGGGCTTCCATAACACCTCAGCAGTGCCACAGGCTGATTGCCTCCATGCCACACCGCATTGATGCAGTAATTCGTGCAAAAGGAGCCCTGAGTGCATAAATTAACATGCTTTCCAAATTCTTTATTCTAATATTTTGAGATACTGGATTTTTTGATTTCCATGAGCTGTAAGCTGTAATCATCAAGATTAAAACAAAAAAAAGGCTTGCAATATTTCACTGTGTAATGAATCTAGAATATATGAAAGTTCCACTTTTTGAATTAAATTATGGGGGGGGAACTAACTTTCCACGATATTATAATTTTTTGAGATGCACCTGTAGTTTACAAATGCATTTGACTAAAGAATTCTTGAATATGTTCTATAAAGGAAGTTGTATTGGATAATCATTTACTTACTGTTCTAACAGCTGAACTTAGACATCCATTATAAGTGAATTTTGAGTAAGCCCATGTTCTTATTTCAGCACAAGGAAATGATTGTTTATAGTAAACACAGGGGGACACAGTGGCTTAGTGGTTAGCACCCTCGCCTCGCACCTCCAGGTTTGGGGGGTTTGATTTCCGCCTCCACCCTGTGTGTGTGGAGTTTGCATGTTCATCCTGTGCGTCAGGGTTTTTCCTCCGGGTACTACGGTTTCCTCCCCCAGTCCAAAGACATGCGCTGTAGGCTGATTTGGCATTTCCAAATTGTCCATAGTGTGTGAATGTGTGAGATTGCCTTGCGTTTTAGCCATTCAAGGATTATTTTTTAATTTATTAGCGAGGAATGTCATTTTGTAGTTTTTCATAAAGGAAATGAAAGTGGTTCTAATGTTGCTAATTTTGTCCTTTATTCTTATATATGATTTCTGTGCGACTTTTTTTGTGGCAGGTGGACCAAATGAATAAAATAGTGGAAGTTTTGGGGGTCCCTCCCAGTCATATACTGGACCAGGCGCCAAAAGCAAGAAAGTTCTTTGAGAAGATGTCTGATAGCACGTGGTGTGCAAAGAAGACCAAAGATGGAAAAAGGGTGTGTTTCCTATCAAGTATTTTATTTGAAGAAAAAGTGCATACTAACAACAACCCCTTATCATGAATCACTTTAACTGGCTCATCAGTTTTGATTTCTGTAGCATCAGATGCTTTCTAACAAATGAAAAATGCATAGCTACAATGACGTCTGATCTGTTCCTGATATCACTGGTGCTTCCTAATTACACAGGTTTTATTCTGCTGAGTGCCGTTTCTGTGTTTTTGAATAATACTGATCCCTTCATCTCTTTTTGTAGTATAAGCCGGCAGGCTCACGTAAACTGCACAATATTCTGGGTGTGGAGGCCGGGGGGCCAGGCGGCCGGAGAGCGGGCGAGTCAGGCCATGCCGTTGCCGACTACCTGAAATTCAAGGACCTGATCTTGCGGATGCTGGACTATGACCCGAAGAGCCGCATCCAACCATACTATGCGCTGCAGCACAGCTTCTTCAAGAAGACAGCCGACGAGGGCACCAACACCAGCAGCAGTGTGTCCACAAGCCCGGCACTGGAGCAGTCTCAATCCTCTGGAACCACGTCCAGCACCTCC
Organism: Cranoglanis bouderius; assembly: GCA_023630585.1. Taxonomy (NCBI): domain Eukaryota; kingdom Metazoa; phylum Chordata; class Actinopteri; order Siluriformes; family Cranoglanididae; genus Cranoglanis; species Cranoglanis bouderius. Next base: position 4,202,275 of record CM042550.1, on the reverse strand, counting down.
TCCAGTTCAGGTACACTGCTACAGACCTCACACTTGTATTATTAGGCTTTTACTGGGATAGTAACACATCCGATGCCTATAGTATGACTGTCTAATCTGACTCCTAAATGGCTGACACTGTACTCTGAACCCACACTCTGACCAGGGAGTTATGATGGGCAAGGACAAAAATTCTGTGAAGCCTAACAAAAGACAGTGGCACGCTATACGATTCTGTTTACTGTCAGGGACTTGTGCATTTGCCTTTACTGTCTGATTTCTTCTGTTTCGTGTATCTATCCAACACTGTTGCTCTTTGCTGTCATTGTCTGATATGACAACTCTTGCAGTTGATTTTACTGACAGTGTATTATATTGTTACTGTCAGTGTGTTATCTTACGTCTTTGACACCAACTCTGACATTAACCATCATTTTGTCAGTCTGGTGTGTTTGAAGACTTCAGTGAGTCAAAAAAAAAAGGATGTATTGTCTAGCCTGTAAATTATGGAACAGGATCCACATGCCACTGATGGCCTCTAGTGCCTTGTCAGTCTGTGTTTCTAGAGCTGAAAGAAAGTTAAGGCCGCATTCAACAGGATCTCATTTGTATCTCTTATATGCATTATCTAATTTGTTGTAGATTGAGGAGTGTAATGGATTCCACATTAAGCTAAGTAAAGTGTTTTTGATTCCTTTGCAGGAGGTTCTTCTGGAACGAGCACCAGTGGGCGTGCCCGTTCTGATCCCACCCATCAGAATCGGCTAAGTGGAGGCCATTTCAGTGCTGCAGTAGGCATGGACTGCCACAACCTCTGCCCTCAGGTACAAACATACAAGCACACACTTCTTACTCCGCCTCGGTAATCATGGTCATGAATGCAGACTCTCATTATGGATGTAAAATCAATTGCTATCAATTAATGACCTGGTATTGACTTTAGTAATAGTAAGGCAACTGGACTGGTGTAACAATCGTAAAGATGCTGTTCCACTTTGCCAAGTTGCAATAATGAAACCTCTTGGATTAAAAAAAAAAATCCTTAAAAATTTTTTGAACAGATATGAAGAGACCGATACAAGCATGCATAATTATTTGATGATCATGTCAGGATAAAGGCTCCTGTTTCCATGCTGTTAGACCAGTTCCAGTTTTCTCTTGATGCTCTAATTTATTTAATTTGCTGTGTGTTTCAGGCAAGGCAGGCGTTTGTGCCCTCCCTGGGTTGGGTGGGCGGAGATGGGCTCCAGCAGGCAGCCGGAGAAACTCATCCAGTCCAAGAGACCACGTTCCACTTGCCTCCCCACCAGCCCAAACCCCTCCACCCACACAGCTCTCATCACCATCACCACCATCCCCATGCCCATCACGGCCAAGGCCCGGCACGGCCACGCCCTCGCATCTACTCGCCCTCACATAGCGGCGCCTCCACGCAGGACTCCATGGAGGTGTCGCATGGCCACCTGTCCATGACCTCGCTGTCTTCCTCGGCCTCGTCCTCATCTACGTCCTCGTCGTCTACAGGCAACCACCACCATCACCACCCCCATCAGGCCTACCAGAGTCGCCCGCTGCCACTGGGCCTAGGCTACGGGCATGCCTTTTCCAACCCACGCCAGGAAACGGGCACAGCCGGACATGCCGCATACCCACTCACTACGAACTCGGGCTACATAGCCGAGACTCATATGGGCCTGCGCCAGGGCCTGGACCGTGAGGACTCGCCCATGGCTGGTGTATGCGTGCAGCAGAGCTCTGTGGCCAGCTCCTGACTACGCTGAGAGGACCGCTTCCCCACCCCCTCTGTGTGTGTGGTTTAAAAAAAAAAAAAAAAAAAAAAAAAAAAAAAAAAACACTGGTGTTTTTTTTTTTTTTTTTTTTTTTTTTTTTAAAAAGTGCATAGAGATTAAAAAGCTGCTGTAAAAGAGAAGGGAGATGACGACTGACGCCTCATGTGCGCTCAAAACTCCTCTCTGCTCACTTGCTGGAGGCCTCTGTTTCAGTCAGTTACCATTTTTTTGGCTTGGAACGTTTTTCAACTGAATTTCATTTTATTATTAAAAAAATGATATAATCATACATTTATTCCTTTTCACTCAGCTCTTTTTAAATTGAGTATTAACATATGCACCTTCCTGGCAGCCGTGAAATTTAGGTTTCCATTTAAGGTCTGGGAGAAGGTCCAGTGGTCTTGGAGATGGACGTTTCTCTGCCTGTATTCACCAGAAATGCAATGTGTTTTAAAAAGAAAACAAAAATCTTCACCAACGGTTACTCTTTCAACTGCCATTTTTTCGTTTCCTTTTTTCAGCAGGCTTGTTTGTTGGATGTTTTTTTTCTTCATGTGCAATTCTCTGATTTGAGTTTAGCAGAGCAGCAGCACTAGAGAGAGCAGGCATGCTGTGTAGAGGGCGCAGTCTTGCTAGTGTCTCCTTTAAAAGGCAGAGTATGGGGTGTCTCTCCCATAGAGGGTGCAGTTTTGCGGCTCGCTCCCGGGCTGTGTGTGTCCCAGAGCAGCAGTGTTTGCTGGTGTTTCTGTTCGGTGACGAGCTCTAGAGTGGGCAGTGGAGCAGGCAGGAGCCTGGTACTGGGCAGCGGTGGACAGCACGTTTGAAAAATGGCCTTATCACGCACTGAATGAAGAGAAGCTGGACATTTACCCTTAAGCTGGGGGAAAATAGCTTTCCTGTATTTTTTAAAATCTGGAATACACATGAGTCTTTACACATGATAAATAGGAAACAGAGTATGAGTGGTTGTTCGAGGCCTTCCTTATCTAGAAATCTACTATTTGGGAGTCTTTTTTTTTTTTTTTTTTTTTTTTGCTGGCCTTGTGAATTCACAGAAGTAGTATTGCAAGTTGAAAGGAAACAGCTACTCCCGTGTCCCTTACTGCTTTTTTTTTTTCTTTCCCTTCTTTGCTTAATTTTAATTTTGTTGTTTTTCAGCATGTAATTTTTCTTTGGAGCCTCTGCACATTTTTTGTCACCCTGGAAATCTTAACATGCAGACGTTTGTGTGACTGCTTATTTTGCCTCACAATTATGCTGTGAATTTTAGGAGAGTTTATTTTCCCTTTTGATAATTTATTGTACCAAAGCAGTTTTTTTTATAGCACATAGATGTCTGTAACCAATAATGTAGCAGTTGTGCACTTTGAAACAAGGTGTATCAGATTTTTTTAAAATGTCAGTAAAATGGCTGTATCTATTGCTTTATTGAAACTCGAACTGTTGTTAAGCATATTTACTGAGAGCTGTATCCCGAACAGTATCCATTTTTTTTTTTTTTTTCCTTTTTGAAATGGGAAAACAGCGTAAAACAACTGAAACACAACTCTTGTGTTGTAGATTTTAGTTTTGCTTCATTCTGTGAGGTGGAGGGAGGGTCGATGCCCGTGCCGTTGGCTGCTCTGCGGGTTCCAGAGCTCCAGGGTGGCCACTGAGCAACTCGACGTGAGGATAAGGAGAAACGGTGCACTGCGTAATCCAGTTAGACGCCTGTTTCTGAGGTGCCTCGTTATCTGGGTTCCACTGCCTTAAGTGTACAGCACCGTGCTCTCATGAACAAACTGTGCAGAAAGTGCACCGAGCAAAAATGTGCAGCCCCTGCCTGCTCAGCAAGCAATGTGTGAGTTCAGTTTCAACCAAGTTTCAACAGATTTTTTCCAGCTCGGGCTCTTGGTGGCTCAGGAGCTGAGGTTGATATGTGTGAGCACAGCCTGGTCTACTAAAGTCGTCTCCCTGTCGCTCTTACTTTTTCTTTTTCACACTTTCGCTGAAGGTATCTTCATACCCCGTCCTGCTTTCACGCTCCCTCTCTTGCTTTGCTCTCTCCACGTGAGTGTGATTGATGCCTATAAATACAAGGTAAATGGTCCTATAGGGTTCTTGTTCTTGGCCAGCAGCAAAGGACAGCTAATGGGAGGAGTCCATGAAAAACCCAGGCTTCAGGTGTTTACTTTGTGACCCCATTTTAATAGCTGAAATAGAATTTATGTACATATTTATATTTTTTTAAATAAAGGAAGTTTAGAACTCACTACTTTTTTCCTAATGGTATTTTGAGTACATTTAAGTCAGCTTGGTGACCATGCAGTGGAACTCTGTGGTAGTCAAATGGGTATCAGTGCTTCCAGCCCAAAGTAGTTGACAATGCCAGTACAAATGCAAAACTCTAGGGTTTAAATCTAACAGGAGAGTAGATCTTCATACCTTAAATATAATAGACAGGGTATAGTGTGTGGATGTGTGTCTACAAATCTGAATGACGGCAGTGTTTTCATATATTCGTATACATAAGAGATTATGTATGCCTAGTACAGGAGATATTTTTGTTGTGTTGATTTGGCACACGCTTCAATAAATGGGTCCATGTGAAAACTGAATGTAGGCTATTGCTGGAGGTGCATGTAGCAAAGTGCACAGCGGTCTTTTTTCAACAGTCCGAACCGCGCATCCTCGATAAACATCGGCTCTTCACTCCGAGTCCCATAACTGCGACTACCCCAGGACGAGCGCAAAGCCCCACTGCGGCTTTCCCCTCCCTGCCCCGATCCCCGGCCCCCAGGCTTCCACGCCCACTTTAGAGTCTCCACTTCTCCTCCCTTTGGTTCCAGGACATCTGGTGTGCACTGCAGAGCTGAACAGCATGACAGAAGGATAAGTACCTTTTATCCACAGATTGTACGATCAGGACTTTCTGTGTAAAGTAAAATGTTACTGAGAGGCAAAAATGGACAAACCCTTTGTACTATATTCAAGCGGTCTTATGTATGACATAAAAAAGTTGCTTAACTTTTGCTTGTCTCTTGTTTTTGTACTGTGTCTAACTTCTAGATGCCGATTTACATTTTTCTTCTAGTGGTCTTTGTAACAGCATTGGTAAGCAAGAAGAGACAATTGTCACGTTTCGCCTCGGAGGTCTACATTCACTCTGCCTGTGAAATGGTGAAACGGATATAAAAATTATGGCCGATTCTAGATACACAGGTTGACGAGATTCCAAATCTCTGGTGAGACTCCAACTGAAAGGTCTTTAGTATCTTGCTTTGAAAGTATTAGTTTTTTCTGGCCCTAATAACAGCTGATGTAACAATAACACAAAGCTGGTGAATCAAATATAAAAGTGGACGCATGCTCAAATCCAGTCCTGGAAGCTCTACAAGTTTATACAAAGTTCCTTTATGTCTTATTCAACTTATGGGCTAATGATCAAGCCTTCCCTAAGGTGGCTCAAGTGAGTTGGGTAAAAATGTGCAGGGCAGTGAGCCTCCAGGACTAGAGCTGAGAACGCTTATAGCAGCAGTCACCAACCTTCCTCTTCCTTGAGATCTACCTTACTGCAGGTTTCACCTCCAACCAAAATCTAACACACCTGTTCTAGTTAATCAAGAACTTCTTGAGACAATGATTAGATGGTCAGGTGGACAGGATTATGGTTCGAGTCTTCAGGAAGGTAGATCTCCAGGATCCACTGCGTTACAGAGTCACTTCAGCTTATTCAACATTTCGGCTTCCTAACCAGAGCCTAATGTTAAAGGAACGCCTTGCTGACTAATTGGGAAAGTAAAATAACATGTAGATAGAGTAGTTGACTACATAAAATTTCATTTGAATGTAGCAAACCTTATCCTGTTGTTAAAGCATCCTGCTGAAAAATCCAGTCTTGTCCGACCAGCTGCCAAAACACAGGCCATGGTGATCCAATATCATAGATAACAAAAAGGCAGTTAGAAAATTGTATTGATCAGTTCAGAAGATTAATAAGGATGCTGGAAATTAACTAGCTGGCGTAGACTGAACAAGCTAGATTTTTCAGCTGAGTAGCAATTCACTTGTTACATTTTTGAAGAGTTATGCAAAAGTTTGTACTGCCTTATGGGTTTGTATACCTTCTGCTCCTGAATCTTACCGTTATGTTGACTTGATTCTTTGGTGAAGTGGGTGATATAATAAACTGAAACAGAACATGAGCTGTTAAAGCAAAGGAAAAGCCCTGAACAAGGTGAAGAGGATTCCTCAAGGAGAAGTGGAGAAGGCTGTGTTGAAAATGTGTCTGTTCAGTAAGATACTGAGTCCGCGTTGATGTAAATGTTTTCGATGAGGATGAGCTCTCCAAGTAAAGAGCAGGTCTAGAGATGAGCTTAACGGAGGACAGGTGGTAGATACACACACTTTCCTGAAGTGCTTTCCACCATCCGTTTTGATGGGGATTTACTCTCCATCTTTAAAGAACGAGGTAAGAAGAAGAAAAAAAGACTGGAGAGACTGTGGACTGCCATCAATGTCAGTAGCTAAATAAGTTAGGTTACCATGCTAAATAACATTACGGTCTAAACACAATCCCAGGACAACTAAAATAAATACACAACCTCATCGTTCGACTCGTATTTTACGTTTTTAACAGTTATTTAACATGAAACTGGAGAAAAAACACGGCTCATACCAGTAAACCGTCTTAGTGAATGTTTTCCACTGTGACAAATAGAGATAGTTTCCATATAAACCACTAGGTGGCCTACTTGTCAAGTGACTGAAGCCTCACTCCTCCCGTATTACAGGCCACACTGCCCTAATCTTCTGCCCATATAATAATGATTTTAACTGCTTTTTAATAACAACACATGGCTGTAGCTCGTCAAAAATTTATTTTATGGATTTAGTCATCTGGCTGAATGCATCTGTTTAAATGAGCTCAACTTGCTGTAAGTATTTGTCAGTCTCTGTGTGTATTCTGCTAGAATACACAATAACCTCTGCTTGTAACAGTTCCAATAACTTTTCATTTTAATCACATTCTAAAAAAATATTGTAACATACAAGTGGCTTTTCGAAATTTTTTATCTGCTTAAGTGTAGTGCTTTTAAGTATATTCCCAAAACATGATATTTTTTATGTATTAAAGACTAGGATGAATATCACATTAAGCCTTTAACTGTAAACCTCACACTATTATTTCTCATCTTACCTCTGCAAGATGAAGCAAGTGGCTGGTTTTGTTTTCAAAGAATTTTGAAAAGCCACTCGTATGTTGTAATAATTTTTTAGAATTATTAAATGATCAAAAGAGTTTATGTAGATTTATGCAGGCCCACATGCACATAATGATATTGTTCTCCTCTTTTGGCCAGCAGCACTGGTCACACCATGTGTCTCTGCAGATGCTGCCTTCAGAAGTCTAAAACAGCTTCCAATTCCCAGCCAAATTTCTAGAAAATTCTTGAATTCTATGAAGATCCACTAGAAAGGAGATTCTGGAGATGGTACGATGATAATGGTATGATGAATCCGGATAGAAGTGACATTAGTCTGGGCATGGTTTGCAGCGTTTTATTAAGTATTTATTTGTCTTATTTTATTATAGTGTGAAATATTGCTTCCACATATATTACCCCCATATTTAGTAATAGCCACTGCAGACTGTATGTGGAGGCCAAAGCCGTTCTTAGGATAGGAAGACCATAAGTTCCATAAAAACTCAGGGCCTATAGAATGTTATCATGTACATTTATTTATACAGAATGTCCCAAAAGTCTCCATACACAGGGGAAATTAACACTTTCTAGCAAAATGTCTTTCAAAATGTTTCATACTTTTTCCCACTATTTCCCACACAGCCTTTAAGAATACCTTTGACAAAAGAAGAACGCATTGAAATCAGTCTCATGGCTGGATTGAGAAACTGTCGCAAGGTTGAGATGAACTTTAACAGGAAACATGGCAAGCGCATCACACACCACACTGTTGTCAAAATTATTAACAAATTCTAAAGACTGGATGTGTTGCGGACCAATCGAGAAGTGGACGTCCACGAACATCCACTGATGAAGGCACAACCAATGTGGTGCTGGCAAACATAGTCCCCTTATGTATGGAGACTTTTGGGACACCCTGTAGAGCAGATGCTTTTATTCAAAGTGACTCGGAATTTGTGGCAGAGTACAATCTGAGCACTGCACAGTTGTTTGGCAAAGCAGGTATGTGTATGTTCTGGGGATTCAGAGATGTTCCCTATAGGATTGTGATAAGAATTGATTATTACAGTGCCCTCCACTAATATTGGCACCCTTGGTAAATATGAGCAAAGAAGGCTATGAAAATTAGTCTTTGTTGTTTAACCTTTTGTTCTTTTGTTCAAAAAATTCACAAAAAATACTCTGCTCTCATGGATATCAAACAATTGCAAACAGAACACGGGTTTATATATATATATATCTTTGTTAAATATAGGTGTGCAAGAATTATTGGCATCCTTTTAGTCAATACTTTGTGCTGCCTCCCTTTGCCAAGATAACAGCTCTGAGTCTTCTCCTATAATGCCTGATGAGGTTGGAGAATACATGGCAAGGGATCTGAGACCATTCCTCTATACAGAATCTCTCCAGATCCTTCAAATGTCGAGGTCCATGCTGGTGGACTCTCCTCTTCAGTTCACCCCACAGGTTTTCTATGGGTTTCAAGTCAGGGGACTGGGATGGCCATGGCAGGACCTTGATTTTGTGGTCAGTAAACCATTTTTGTGTTGATGTATGTTTTGGATCATTGTCCTGCTGGAAGATCCAACCTTGGCCCATTTTAAGCTTTCTGGCAGAGGCAGTCAGGGTTTCATTTAATATCTGTTGATATTTGGAGTCCATGATGCCATGTATCCTAACAACATGTCCAGGTCCTCTGACAGAAAAACAGCCCCAAAACATTAAAGAGCCACCACCATATTTAACCGTGGGCATGAGATACCTCTGGTGTTTATTGCCAAAAAGCTCTATTTTGGTTTCATCTGACCATAGAACCCGATCTGAATTTTTGACGTTCCGGTAGTGTCTGGCAAACTGAAGACACTTGAGTTTGTTTTTGGGTGAGAGGAGAGGCTTTTTTTAAAAACCCTTTCCAAACAACTTGTGGTCATGTAGGTGACTTCGGGTTGTAGTTTTGGAGACTTTCTGACCCCAAGACACAACTAACTTCTGCAATTCTCCAGCTGTGATCCTTGGAGATTTTTTGTCCACTCGAACCATCCTCTTCACAGTGCGTTGAGACAATATAGACACACGTCCAGTTCCAGGTTGATTTATAACATTTCCAGTTGACTGGAACTTCTTAATTATTGCCCTGATGGTGGAAATGGGCATTTTCAATGCTTGTGCTATTTTCTTATAACCACTTCCCATTTTGTGAAGCTCAGCAACCTTTTGCCGCACATCACAGCTATATTCCTTGGTTGTACCCATTGTGATGAATGACTAAGGTAATTTGGCCTATGTGTTACCTCATATTTATACCCCAGTGAAACAGGAAGTCAAATGACAATTACATTTTAAATAATAATTAAAGTTGTCATCAAATATCATTTCACTGAACCCATTGTTAATTCACTTGACTTATAGATATAGGAAATAAGGAGGTAATATAATTTAATGTCATGCCTTCTCCTTATATGCTACAAAAACAGCACAATATATAGCTGTTTCTAACAATACCAGATGTGTTTGGACAAAAATAGCTCCAAAAAACACAATTTTGAATTGTGTTAAATAGTTCTGTGAAGCCTGTATCTGACTATAAGGAAAAGTGCTAATTCATTGTCAAGGATAGTTGCACTTTTTTATACATATGTTCTTTGAAGCACCTCATACGGATGATGTAGCTGCATAATTAAGCAGTTCATTCTAATTAGTGTGTGAGAGTATTCCAAGTCTCTGCCCCAGGCCTAATTAAAATCAGCTCTCTGCTGTTAAGTGTCTGAGTGCTAATGAATGGAGGTATTAGTGTAGTGCAGTGCCTCTTTAGAAAGGTTCAGAAACCCTCTCCCAACACTCTGCTCTGCTGGTGGACTGTACATTTACAGCTGTGGAAGTTCTGTTGATTATGATCTTGATTCTGATTCATGGTGGCTTAGTGGTTAGCACTTTTGCCTCGCACCTCCGGTGCGAATCCCACCTCTGTACTGTGTGTGCAGAGTTTGCATTTCCTCCCTGTGTAGGATAAGCGGTTTTTAAAATGGCAAGTTTTTTTCAGAATTACTGCAGATTTTCCTCAGATTTGGGCCAAGATGTGTCATATGACATCACAATGAGCATTCAGCCAAAGCCCTCTTCGATTTATGTGTGTCGAACATGTGTACAGCTAAAAAGGTCTCATTTACCAACAAACATCACTGCAAAAGACCGTGCAAAACAGTTTTGTGTAATTGCCAATTCAAGTAGTGTTCCGCAAAAAAAAAAAAAAGAAAAAAGCACAAAAATTTCTGCAAGTTGCATCGCAACGTTTGAAAAAAGCTGCAGCAAAATCAAGCAATTTTGGCCACAACAATCACTAAAAAACTCTGCAGAATCCTGTATGGACTGAATAATTGGAAAATTTAAAATCTTCAAAGAAATAAAAAAAAGTATTGTTGTGTATCTATGTAAGCACTCAAACAAACAAACAAACAAAAAAAAACAGTTTGAAGTTGGACCGATTAGTGTTAAGTTTGACCTTACGTACACATTAAGACAATAAAAAATTTTAATGTGCAAATCTGTGAAATAAAGACAGAATACCATTATCTTTAGCAAACACAAAAGGAATATTGAGATATGGTTTATTTCATGAGTATTTATAGAAATCAACAACAGCAAAATCATGATGAAATATTTATAGAAACATTAAGATGACTATTGTACCATTTTATGGCTTCTTAGTTGAAAGTTTAAAAATCAATATCTAAAGGAAACAAAAGGAGTAACTAAAGTAAAATATGTCCAGTGTTCCTGACAGTACTTCTCCCTAGAAAATTGAGTTACAGAGGAGTCAACGTGCCTGTGAAGATGAGCAGAGGAACCGGGATATAAAACGTCAGCCATGGGCTGTGTGTGTGTGTGTGTGTGTGTGTGTGTGTGTGTGTGTGTGTGTGTGTGTGTGTGTGTGTGGGAGGTTGTCTTGCCCTCTGGATGGCTTGCTTAAAAGGAGAGGGGTCCCTCGGTCCGTCGAGGAGCACGATTAAAGGGCACTTCAGCAGATATAATGTACACTGAGAGTGGCATACATTGCCATTCTGATTCTAAACTTACTAACAGCCTTACAACTTTTTTCTTAAAGCAGGTCAAAATGCTTTCCCTCTCACTCTGTTTGTATACTTGGCATGCGTATATATTTCAAGCTGCAGGTTTTTATTTAATATTACTCCACAAATTTTGAAAACACACTTCTTTATGCCACCAATTTCAAATGCACCCTTTGAAAGCTTCATAATCAACAAAATCAATCATTTTCTTGAAGAAGCTGAAAATCAATAAAAGGTCCTGGAGGAATGATGGCTGTCCTTTGTGATCAGTTCTTGCTAAACAGGATTTACATTTTTTTTTTTTCTATGAGAAAAATGTAAAGCCAGTCAGATGTAACACATTTTAGCTTTTAACCTTAAAACATCCGGTCAAAAAGAAAAACGGCTTCCGTTTCGTTCTCAGATTGCTTTAGCGATACAGGGCTTGGTCTCTTTGGTTGCTCATGTTCAGGAAAAATGAATAAAAGGTTAAATGAAAAAGAAAGGTCTAAGATGTCAGTGCTTGAGGTAAAAGCCCAAATCCCCCCAAAATACAGCAAAGTATACTGTTTTGGAATATTACACATTGGAACACTCTCTTTTTTGAGTGTCTTATCAAAGAGCGATACATGTTACCTGAGGGGCCTTAAGGGGAAAAACGTTTTCATTTATGACTGTCGGATGAACAAATGACAATTAAAATAGGAAATGCTTCTCAGTCTTCAGGGAGAACATGTGCAAACAGCACACCATGAGTCATCTGGGAGCTACACACTCACACAGCACCTGAGGCTACCTGAGGCACGCGCGCGCACACACACACACACACACACACACACACACACACACACACACACACACACACACACACACGCGCACACACACACACACACACACACACACACACACACACACACACACACACACACACACACACACACACACACACACACACGCCTTCTGTTTAAAGGTGTGAAGTACTAAGAGTAGAAAGTAACGGAAGTCTAAAGGGGGCTGAAGGTGAACATTGAGGTTTAGTGGGATATCAGAGCAGACATGCACAGTCAGGGCCAAACACATCTTCCGTCAGAAATCACTCGCACACTCCAGGCTAAAGCTTTTGCATCCAGTGAAAGATCATTTGCGCCTCACCTACAACTACCTACCATCGTTTATATACATCATACAGAGTAAATCAACTAGAGTTAAGGTTTGTACATGCGTAGAGATATATACATATATGTTTCTGAAAACCCAGAAGGTAAAGAAATCCTCCAAAAGGCAGAATATACACACCTGGTCCAAATGATCATAGTATCAAACAGCCACCTGTCAAATGTTCACTCATCTCAAACAAATCAATTATTGAAATATATGTACAAAAAATACAAATGTAAATGCCCTAGAATATATCTATATATTCATATACATATATAACTTTTTATCTTTCAATTAAAAATCTGAAAATAATGTCATTTCTTTTTTTTTTTTTATTTTAAAGAAGAAAAAAAAAATTATTATTTGAAACCATGCAGTTTGCCCAAGCCTCTGAGTTTATCCAACTTTAGTCTCTTTGGGGCACGAGAGACATGGAGAGCAAGGAGGGGGAAAAGTGAGACAGGGGGTTGCAGGAGGCTGTGTGCTCTGCCCGACTTTTAGGGCTCTTTCCTGAGCTGATCTCAGACTGGTGTCCAGCTATGCACAGCAGAGACAGACAGGAAGGCAGAGAGATTGTGTAATATCATAAATGAGGGAACTGGGTGTTAGGGGTCCAGGCTGTGCGCAAAAGTGTGTGAGAGTGAGTGTGAGAGAATGTGTGTTAGGGTCGTTGCATATGGAAGAGAATCCGTGCCAGATAGAAAAGCAACCAGGGGGAAAACTTGAAAAGTAGTACACAGACTATGGCATGAGGACAATTTACCATAATGAAAAACAAAAACTCTCTTACAACCCCATTTCCATACAGGATGTTCCATACAGGTCCCAACTTTTTTTTGTGTGTTGAAGGCATCAAGTTCTAAATTTGTTTATATTTAGGCAGGTAGGTTTTTTTTTTTTTTATTGTCATTCCTCTATATAGTGTGTATACATGCACAAAATACAATTAAGTTGGTCAGTGAAAACAATGAATATCTTTTCTTTGTACTTTTGTCAGTTAATTAAAGTTTCAAGACACTTGACAAATCGCAGATTTTTGTTTTTATTGCATTTTAGAAAAAAATCCAAACTTTTATGGAAATGGGGTTGTACATCGCTTTATCTTTTTAGTGAGTGTTTGCTTTTAAGTATTTCATGCTGACTTTGCATAATAAGTGAATGTAATTCCCTGCTGCATTGCATTTCACTTTCATCACTGATTGCAGCAGTGCCACACTGAAATTCAACCACTATCCAATCACAGCCCTAAGCCGTTCTCAGGGGTGTGGTTATAATAAGAGGTGGGGAGAAGGGCCAAAAAGCATCATTTTCCAGGAGGTGTTGTTGTTCATATTAAGGAACACCCTTTATAGGCTCTTTGTTTCTTCATTCCTACTGCATTGATTGCTCATCAAGCTTTTCAGAATTGTTACTAATACATATGACTAAAATACTTACAAGTCACAACAGGCCCTAGGAGTTATCACATTTTTTTAGACTTACATTCAGCAATGTTGTACCTTCAGACATCAAAAATGATTGATGATTTATCAAAACGTTTGTTAATGATTCACATGTAACCCTAACCCATGTGCTGCTTAACTAGGCATGGCTGTTCTGCTCTTCTCTCCTTATTGCTTCTTATTCCAGGCTTAGTACGTAACAGAGTAATATCACCACCTACTGGATATTTCAGGTAAGTATGTTATTCACATTCAAGATACTACAAGCAAGGTATAGGATCAAGATTTATCAGTGAAAATCTTGCCATGCTTTAGAACAACATCATTCCTGCATACTGCATGCACTTGCTTTTAGGGGTTTGCACAATGTGATCAGCTGTAAATATACACTCTGGAAGAATATACACGTGTGTTAAATGCAAAACACAAAAAATATATACCTATACACATATACTCATTGATATAAACCAATTAGAGAACGTCAGCATGTTGCTGTACTCAAGCAGAGCAGGAAATTCATTTGGGAAATGTTCATCCTACACCTCGCTTTTCAAGTTTTTTTTTGTTGCAATATTAATAGTTTTATCACATATACAAGTATTGTTAAGTGTAAGTTATAATTATGAAAAGCTTGATGATTAAGGGTTTAATGAAGTAGGACTAAAGAGCCTGTGAGAAACTATAAAGGGTGTTATACGGGTGATATATGCAAACACCCCCAAGGAACTGACGATTACAGGCCAACATGTTCCTGAATGCTGTTCCAGGCTGTGATTGGACAGTGTTTGCTTTTCAGTGTGGCATGACTGCAATGCACCGATGAAAATAAAATGCAAGGAAATCCATCCATCCCACTTGTCCTACACAAGGTCGTGCGGGAGCCTATCCCAGGGAACCTGGGGCACAAGGCAGGGGACACCCTGGACAGGGTGCCAACCTATCACAGAGCACAATCACACACACTACAGACAATCTGGAAATGCCAATCAGCCTACAACACATGTCTTTGGACCGGTGAGGAAACCAGGGTACCCGGAGGAAACCCCCGAAGCTCGGGGAGTATAAGCAAGCTCCGCGCACACAGGGAGGAGGCGAGATTTGAACCCCCAACCCTGGAGGTGCGAGGCAAAAGTGCTAACCACTAAGCCACCGTGTCCCTCTGTGCAAAGAAATATAACAGGGAATTACATTTGTTTAATTATTAATTACTGACGAGATAAAGCTATGTAAGAGCAATGTAACGAAGCTTTTGCTTGTAAGTGTGGCACATTGTACTCGTGTCAAAAATGTAAGGCAATACCACCTGTGTATTGGGTTTCACATTTCTCCCCCAGTCCGACTGCTTTTTCTCTGGCAGGGAATCTTCTCCATAGTGATACGCCAATCTGACTTTGAAATTCTAGCACCAACCAAGGTTGATTGAAGGTCGCCTTGTGTCTTTTGAGATAGCGACAGTATTATGTATTAGTATTAAAAAGAGAAAACCCGAACACTAAGTGCCAAATTGCATACTACTGTATGAATAGTACAACACTTACCAGTATATAGTTTCAGAAATGTTTATATGGTCTGTCTGTAATTTAAATGTAGCTAACAATAACAAATAAGAGATTATAACTTGTGATTATAATTCTCTGTTTGTGAGTTAGAGAACTCTTTTGCCCTCTGGCCTCTGATGCCAATTCAGCGTGTTAAATTGGCACTGATCTGCGCTAACGTGCAAAAAAACAAAAACAAAACCACAGTCGATTAATTGGCTGTCAGTCAGCTTGGTGTGTCAGAGCCCTTAGAGAGAAAGAGACTGAAGATAATGCCTGGGCAATATGACGATATAATATTTGTCATGTAAAAATTGTCACAATACACTTATCTGCGATATTGCAGATATTTTCAGTAATTTTATAACAATTACAGGCTTGGAAGCAGATGATTAGATGTAAGACATTTGTTCGGTTTTATAAATGTTAATATTTTCTAAGGATTAAAAAAAAAAACCCTCCTTTAAAGTTTTAAATATTTTGGTTTTAAATGCAACACTACTGTTTAACTGGCAGTTTGTTAGCAAGCCTATATACTGTGTTACATATTGTGTATCGTACAAATGTCTTCATGAATTGTGCTATATTTTGGTCATATCGCCCACCTCTGTTGAGGATGTCTGATAAATGTCTGAGAATGTATGTGATTTTGTGTAATGGGGAGAGAGGAAGCAAACTCTCTGCTCTGCCCTGCTTGCTCCACTTTACACTTTGGACTCGTTCTCCATGTTGGCGATGTCACCATTGCGTTCCTGCTCTTGTGTCTCTCTGCTCTCCTTCTCCTGCTCCTCCTCATCATTGCGTGAGTCTAGCAGGCCCTGCTGGCTCAGTTTGCTTGCCACGGACCAGGAGAGTGGCAGGCGAGAACGTGCGCTCATCTCGGCCAGCTCGCGCGCGCTGCAGCTCGGTGTGTTCGTCTCGTAGATCTCATGGAAGCTGTTGTAGTCGACCTCATAGAAGCCATCCTCCAGCGTGAGCACGGGCATGAAGCGGTAGCCCCACTTGATCTCACTGGCCACATACGAGCTGCGAGCCTGGCAGGTCATTCCTGTTAAGAACAAAAAAAAAAAAAAAACACTGATGAAAGGTGTGATTCTGTAAGGCTTACACTAACTGATCAAAAGTGAGAAAAACAACAACCACAGCTTTAAAAAAAACAAACAAAAAAAAACATTGCATTATGTTAAAAATAATCTGGACATCTGAATCTCAAATTATAACTTCAAATAATGAAATAACATAAACAGGGATGTGTATGTGTATGAACACCGATCTGTTAATCTACCGCTAAATAAATGTATATACAGAAATACTGATTTTATTTGTTATTTATAGAATTGTACTGATATCACATCCCCCATTATCTGTCATTGTGTAGACATAGTAAAGCAGACCAGTGCTAGAGTTTTGCGTGCTTGCAGATATCCTGAATGGCCATTTATTACAGCGATACAGGGGAGCAGTTAATCACCAGGAAGATTATTGCACTCTCTCTCTCTCTCTCTCTCTCTCTCTCTCTCTCTCTCTCTCTCTCTCTCTCTCTCTCTCACTCACACACACACACACACACACACACACACACACAAATCTCTAACCTTAACCTTAGCAACCAAAAGGCTTTTTGTTTTTCTTTTTCTTTTTTTTTTTAAAGAAGCTACTTTTGCTCTAAAAAAATAAAAATATAAAAAATAAATAAATAAAGCAGTTTTCCTCATTGGGACCAGCCAAAAAACTCCCCACAAGGTCAAGTCTGTCAAATAGCCTGTCCATGTGAAAGCATGTTTACCCAGACACGCATAGGCAAGCTATAAGCAAACTATCCAGTCTCACACAGAGACGTCCACCTACCTCAGCGTAATTCAATGCAATTACACAATTACACAAAATTACAGCATCGGTTCACAAAACTACCCTCAACAGAAGTACACCATCATCAGTTTTAAACACGTGCTGAGTTAAAAATAGCTCAACTTCATATTACAAGTCGACCTGTAAAGCACGGTATTTCACAGTGGTTTAACTTCTGTGCGTTAAACTCTCACACTGAAAGATCCTAACAGAAATCTTCATGACTAGGATGCTAAAGTTGAAAGTTGAAATGTTCTTTCTTAATATGGAATTATGAAAGGTTGTGATTGTGTGTGTTGTGATAAAAAAAGAAAAGAAAAAGAAAATATGTTTAGTAGTAAATTGTACCTTTCAGAAATATTAGCTTTCATATAATTTGGGACGTTTTGCTGTCACCTTTATAATTGACCAGCATGGCTGGGCATTCTGACAATAAAATATAGATACTGTGATAAATTATGTCACAATATGCTTTACTGAGATAATAATAATAATGATAATAATAATAATAATAATAATAATAATAATAATAATAATAATATTTATTTTATATAGCACCTTTAAAAAGGCCTCTTAAGGCACTTTACATAAGAAAGAATAGAAATAGTAAACAAAGTATATCAAATACTTATATTTGATATCATGTATCAAAAACAATTAATAATAAAATACAATCAATAATAATAACAATAATAGTAATAATAGTAAAAGTAAAAGCTATCCTAAAGAAATAAGTTTTGGGAGAACATTTAAATACAGTACAAGACTAGGCCTCTCTCAGATCAGATGTTAGTGAGTTCCACAGTTTTGGAGCATTAGAAGAAAATGCCCTATCACCTATAGGGCATAAACGAGTCTCGAGGACAGTTAAAAGACCAGAATTGGAGGAGCGGAGATCACGTTTTGGGGTGTAATGGGTTAAAAAGCTCAGCCAAATACTGGCTATATGGAGATATCAGGGATATAGTGATTTATTTATTTTTTTTAAAAATTGATTTTATAAATTGAATTACAAACTGACTGGTAGCAGCTGATTTGATGTTACAGATTTGTATGAGAATTGTTAGCTTTGGACATTACTAACAGAACAGTAGCTTAGTCCTCAAAGCATTATGATTAGATTCCACTACATATGAACATGGAAAGGTTCCGTCTAAGCTGTTCAGTTTATCCGTTTTAAATCCAGATCCAGTATAGCCGCTGCTCCTTGTGCCATGTGTATGCAAACTGCTCACAGCCAGCTGGCTGATGCAGGAGCAGTTTTTGCCCTTTATATCCTGGTGAATATGATTAGAAGGAGAGGAAAAGCTGATCCTGGATCAGCAGGCTGATGATGCTAAGCTGGGAAAATATGGTTTGAGGATTAGTGTCCTGCGCTGCTGGAGTGAAAAAAACTTGGCAGGTAATAGTGAGAGTATGGTCAGTGTAAGGAAAGATCAGCGCTCCCTCTGTTATCAGAGGCAAACACATGCGCGGCATAGGAGTTCTCCTGCCGTCTAATTCAGTCAGTGCACCAAGTATTAGCACCAAGTATTTTACTCAAACATGTTTGATTGTATGTTGCACTTTCTATTTATTAACCACTTATTTATTTGGTCACTAATTATGTACTGCTACTGTATCTGTCTATCTAACTATCTGTATATCTGTCTGTCTTTCTGTCTATCCATTTATTTATGCATACATCCATTCAAGATCAATGCAAATGATCGATGCAAACACTCAGTGTTTATGTGCGAGCTGAGGAGAACACCAGGCAGGTGTCAGAAGGCCATTCGCTGTGAGGTAAAAGTGATGAATACATAAATTATGTAGACAGGCTGCTGTTTCTCCTGTTTCTGCAGAATGTTTTTCCACCTTTGGGTGTATGCGGTCACTTTTCAATGACATACAGTATGTGCGGCATGCTCCCCTTTCTCATCGCCATAGCAATAGGTCAGCCATGGAGGATGCTGCAAGCTGTTATTTTTGCAACCTTGCTCCAGTTGACCTCACTGACTCTCAGCATGGCTACAGTGCAATGTGTGTGTGTGTGTGTGTGTGTGTGTGAGGTGCATGCGAACAAGCAGTGTTCAGATCATCTCAGTGTATGTACATGTGTGTGGCACGTGCATCAATACCCATGGGTGTATATATAACATGATATTTCCAGATTATGATGTATAAAATGTACAGTGCCCTCCACTAATATTGGCACCCTTGGTAAAAATGAGCAAAGAAGGCTGTGAAAAATCGTCTTTATTGTTTAACCTTTTGATCTTTTGTTAAAAATCTTTGTTAAATATATGTGTGCAACAATTATTGGCACCCCTATGAATTCATATGAGAAATATTTGAAGTATATTCCCATTGATATTTTAATTTTTTTTAATACAACTGGGTGACTAGGAACAGGAAATTGTTCAAGCATGACTTCCTGTTTCACTGGGGTATAAATATGAGGTAACATATTTTTCCCTTAGTCATTCATCACAATGGGTAAGACCAAGGAATATAGCTGTGATGTGCGGCAAAAGGTTGTTGAACTTCACAAAATGGGAAGTGGTTGTAAGAAAATAGCACAAGCATTGAAAATGCCCATTTCCACCATCAGGGCAATAATTAAGAAGTTACAGTCAACTGGAAATGTTATGAATCAACCTGGAATTGGACATGCTTTTGTCTCAACACACTGTGAAGAGGATGATTCTAGTGGCCAAAAAATCTCCAAGTATCACAGCTGGAGAATTGCAGAAGTTATTTGCATCTTGGGGTCAGAAAGTCTCCAAAGCTACAATCCGAAGTCACCTACATCACCACAAGTTGTTTGGAAGGGTTTCAAGAAAAAAATCCTTTACTCTCATCCAAAAACAAACTCAAGCGTCTTCAGTTTGCCAGACACTACTGGAACTTCAAATGGGATCGGGTTCTATGGTCAGATGAAACCAAAATAGAGCTTTTTGGCAATAAACACCAGAGGTGGTTTTGGCGCACACAGAGAGGCAGCCATATGGAAAAGTACCTCATGCTCACGGTTAAATATGGTGGTGGCTCTTTAATGTTTTGGGGCTGTTTTTCTGCCAGCGGACCTGGACATTTTGTTAGGATACATGGCATCAAGACAATGATCCAAAACATACATCAGAATCAACACAAAAATGGTTTACTGGCCACAAAATCAAGATACTGCCATGGCCATCCCAGTCCCCTGACTTGAAACCCATAGAAAACCTGTGGGGTGAACTGAACAGGAGAGTCCACCAGCATGGACCTCGACATTTGAAGGATCTGGAGAGATTCTGTATGGAGGAATGGTCTCAGATCCCTTGCCATGTATTCTCCAACCTCATCAGGCATTATAGGAGACGACTCAGAGCTGTTATCTTGGCAAAGGGAGGTAGCACAAAGTATTTACTAAAAGTGTGCCAATAATTGTTGCACACCTATATTTAACAAAGATATATTTTTTGATAAACCTGTGTTTGGTTTGCAATTTTTTGATATCCATGAGAGCAGAGTATTTTTGTGAATTTTTTGAACAAAAGACCAAAAGGTTAGACAATTTTTCACAGCCTTCTTTGCTCATATTTACCAAGGGTGCCAATATTAGTGGAGGGCACTGTACTTCTCTAGAAGTGCAAAAATAAATGTCATATAGAAATGTCATGGCTCGATTCACAGACACAAATTCATATATTACATTCCAACAATCCCTGGTTTGATCATATGAGACGGAGCAATGACTAATAATGTATGACTGAAGGGAAAACAAGTCTAATGATCAGAGGTGGGTAGAGTAGCCAAAAATTTTAATCAAGTACAAGTAAATCTATTTATAAAAATAATCACTAATGTAACAGTTAAAGTAATAATTAATAATTACTTGAGTAAGAGTAATAAAGTATCCAATGAGGAGAGAACTCAAGTAGCAGGTTTCTGGTTACTTCAGATCTGATTAAAATAAATGGAAAATCCTCACTACATGGAGAACTGTAAGTGACACCTCTCCTTGAAAGTCTTTCTGTTCTGTTTACATGATATAAAACCTGGGTTCAAGATGAAGCAGCATATCCCAGTCCTGTGATGGGTACAGTAACCTTAAACCTACTCTTAAAAGTCCACCCCCCCCCCCCCCCCCAAAAAAAAAATGTTACTCAAGTAAGTTTAATGTTACTACTCGCCTCTGCTAATGATTATTGCTAAGCAAGTAAATAATTGAATAGTAAATGAATAAATTAATAAATGGCTGATTAATTGGACGATTACATGACAGAAGATCTAATTATAAATAACAAAATTATAAGTTAATTAACATTAACATGACTAAAACACTACAACATTTCATACACCATAAGAGTACAATTGATCTGTGATATATATTAAATAAAAAATTAATAAAAACAAACAAACAAACAAACAAAACAAAAACAAAGGAAATCTTAGTCCTAATAAGTTAAACGATCCACCTCTACTCATATTGTGGTCTTATATAAGCTACTGGCTTTTGCTTGGTATGAAAATAAATCTGAACCAAATCTATAAAAAGACACCACTCTGATCAGGAATAGAGGAGAACAATTATTTTCTTCAGTTCTTCCTCATACTAAGGAAGGTATGGACAACACTGGGTACCAATTACTGGAGAGGTTCCTCTCGTTGATGTTAGAAGCTACACTAAAGCTGCTCTGTGCTGAAAATGATTAAACATCATTAATATGACTGAGTCATGATGCTATCCCTTAACTGTGAAGAACAGCACCTAGACCTCTCTACCATGTAGACTGGTGATGTGTCCAAAAGAATTAATATCAGTGAACCTGTGACATCTAGCATATGTAAGCTGTTTAAGAAAAAAAAAATCTAAAACCCTAAAGTTTTCCAGTTTCAGTTCTGGGGGGAACAATTAACTGTTCTTTGTACAACACTTATCTTTCAGAGAAAGCTCCAAGCAGAACACCTCAACTATCCAAAGCACTCTTGTAGAGTCCTTTTTTCTAAGATTGTAGCTTTCATTCTCAGAGCCAGAACTAAATGTTCTAAAGCATGTGTGAGGAAATTTAGGATTAACATACACTTAGCATTTCCCACAGGTCTGAAATATATTTCAGCAGTGTTTGGAGGATTTTTACAGATGTTTTTAACTGCAATTTAAGTTATGCAAATATGATGGATTACAAAGACCAAAACTATTAGCTTTAATGTCTCATCTCCTGCCTCAGTTTGGCCTGTTACTTCACCCCCACATTCTCAGCAGTCTCTCACATCTCTCAGGCCACCAGTCTCACTGACTGTCTGCTGGAATTGACAAAACAAAAGTTTAATTGCATTTTGTCTGACTGTTGAATGCAATTGTAATTTATCATTAAATTAATATTCACACAATCGTTATTGGGTTATTTCTGCATTTACTACATTTTTTTGGTAAGTGACCAAATGTTCTTGCAATTCCCACCCATTAGCTAACTCTGCCCTATCACACCAAAGCCACAAACCATTTGCTCTTATAAATATCTGTGTTACATCATGTTCCAATGTCATTAAAAGTAATTAATCCTTCAGTGTTCAGTATCACTCCTGGCCAAATGAGTAATACAAATTACTTCAATCAAAGAGTTGTCTTAAATAGTTAACCGAAGCCCAGTGAACTCAAATCAGAGTTGCTTTACTAGCATATGGGTGCAAACTGAAATCATATAGGCCTTCCAACCATGACATAGTCTAGGTACTATTCTAAATATAAGTGTGTGTTGCCATAAGAAATCATGGTTCCATGGATGTGATGGATACTCTCCTTGAAGTGAAAGCTGGAGAGGTCAAAATGAAACAGATGTTGACATACAGTATCTGGAATATGAACGAACAAGGCAAAGAATTTATTGTCACAAATGTATTTATCTTTTTCATTATTGTTAACAATAGCATTAGTAATTAGAAGAACTCAGTACAGAGCATCAGCCATTGGTTGGGTATTACATATTGTCTCTCTTTAGTTGGTTCATCTTACACATTTATAATGTGATGCTCTGCTCTACATAGTGTTCTACTGAGATTTACACAATAGTCCCATTGTTATGCATAGCTCAGATGCTACAGAATACCACGAAACATCTTTTTGATGCATTTTGAAAGTCATTTCTTGAAGACACAATTCATTAGTTCACTTTGCCCTGAGTCTTGTGTTTGATGAGTAAAGACCACAGAATGTCCAACATTTTAAATAGTTTGAATATGTTCCTTGGTCAATTTATCTCACACATTTCTTAGCAGGTATATTTGTGTTGATATGTAGGGTGAAGATATTCAGCAGCTAGTAGGTTATTATTCTAGTCCCATTCATGACTAACATTTGCTGTGTGAAATTTGCTACATTTTCCATCTAGCACCAAATCTCCTCTCTTGCCACATCTGTTTGATGTCAGAAATGGTCTCTTAGATCTATCTGCAGCAGCATGTATTTCTCTCATCCATTTTCTCCCTCTCTGACAGTGCGACTGGCAACATTACCTACAGAAGTATGTCCTTTAGATTCACAACAGTATGTCCTTATCGAGGAAAATCACATGTTTGGAGAGCTGCAGTATTTCTAAGAACTCTTGAACCAGATTTTCAATTCTCACAGTGTTCTTGCAACCTGTTAGTTTTCATAGTTCTTCATAAAAATGGACAATACCAAATATCTGTATGTTTGGAGTTGACTTTTGGTAAGATTGTATGTTTTGATTTAGGCCTACAGTTCCTGTTTGTTGAGCTGAAGCTCCTTGGGGTATAGATCCTTTAGCTACGATGTCAGTTTCAGAAGTCACCTGTAGTCCTTTGAACGGTGTCCATCAGTCAGTGAACAACTTGAACTCAGGATTCTACAGTGGACGCTCTTTGACATGCAAAGAGAAGAGAGCTTTTTAAGGCGTAACGACTACTCAGGTCCATGGTCACTGACCACTCCAGGTTTCACTGAGAAGGATTAAAAATACTGTCTTCTGACAGTATGCTGACGTTTAGCGCTTCTAAGACTGTTAACGAGCTTCCTCATTCGATTGTTAAGTCTTGTTAATTGTTTAAAGAACATGGACTGAGTAACTGGGTAATTTCCCAACTAGCTCTTAAATCAACACTACACTAGCAATGAGTCTCACCTCCAAGTACTACTACTTTTCTTTAGTTATGCGTCACATCCTAAAGCAGCGTGATACAATTTTGCTGAGTAATAACCCATTGTGCTGGTGAGACAGCACTGCTGTCAAGAAGTCGTCATATTTGTGCAGTGCGAAAGGCACACTGTGCTTCCCAAAACAAGTGCTTCACACAGAGCCCTTTTTGTGGTGTGAAATGTAGTTTGTTCTCCTCAGTAAGAGAACATTTCTTTATGGTGTGTTTTTTCTATAGGAAGTTATTATTAAGCTAACAGTATAGAAGTCCACCCATACATAGTTGTAATTCCACAGGCCTAAAAATGATCTTAGCTCATGAACAGTAGTTATTTCTGGTATACCACCATTGTTTGCTTGAAATGATGATTCTATGCTTTGTCAGATTCAATATAATGGTCTTGCCTACATATGAATTCAGTCCATTGGTTCCCCTGTCTGTCCTGGGCAGGGATGGAAAATACTTGAGTAATTGTACTTCGTTACTCTACTTAGATCTATAGACTTAGGCATATTTAGACTTTACTTGAGTATTACTGAAATTGAATACTTGTACTTAATTACATTTCCAAGAAAAACCTCACTTTTTACTTCTTACATTTTTATTTTGACCTTCAAAGTACTTGTTATGACCGTACGCTATTCAATCCAATCATTTGTAGTACATCAGTGTACAGTGGTGCTTGAAAGTTTGTGAACCCTTATATACTGTGTATATCTGTCTATCTATCTATCTATCTATCTATCTATCTATCTATCTATCTATGTATACATACATATATATATATATATATATATATATATATATATATATATATATATATATATATATATATATATATATATATATATATATATAAATATGACCTAAAACATCATCAGATTTTCACACAAGTCCTAACAATAGACAAAGAGAACAAATGAGACAAAAATATTATACTAGGCAATTTATTCATTGAGGAAAATGGTCCAATATTACATATCTGTGATTGACAAAAGTATGTGAACCTCTAGGATTAGCAGTTAATTTGAAGGTGAAATTAGAGTCAGGTGTTTTCAATCAATGGGATGACAATCAGGTGTGAGTGAGCACTTTGTTTTATTTAAAGAACAGGTATCTATCAAAGTCTGATCTTCCCAACACATGTTTGTGTAAGTGTATCATGGCAACTTGGCACTACTTAGTTTTAATCTGATTGAAGAATCTATCAAGAATGTAGCTATTCAGCTACACTTTCAAATAGTGAAGATCTCTATGGGATCTTTGGCACTCTGTCCGTAGCTAAATGATCCTAGGTGGTGGCCAAGCCTGCAACGGCTGGACATATATTCATATCTCACAGAAACTCTGAGCGTTTATACTGGAGAGAAGTTGAAGGCATACAAGTCTCTTGATGTTTAAAATGTTGTTGTTTGCGGGGCACATTCAAGATGTAAAGATTTATGATTACAACATTGAGGAGGCTGTGGTACTGAAAGCTGATGTGCTGCCCAACCAGATGCCATATAAATGCATTAGTTAGCTGAACAAAGTTAGCTCAGTAGGGACGTGACCTAGCTGTCTAGCATTAACTACCTACTTTCTTGATGTAGATTTTAGGCATGCTACATAGGTTTGTTATACTAAACCTGTAAAGCTGTTCCCTAGCTAAGGTAAGCTCCTCAGACCAATTATCCGTCCTAATTGCCTAAAAGCTTAACTGCCTTCTGGCGGCTTGGAAAGGTGACCGATTCAATAGTATACTGTAAGAAAGAATGTGTTTATGAACACTTTTCCGATTATTGGCACCCGAAGCAGCAGAACATGATATTTTAGAAAACAAATTCTGGTTTGCTCTTAACAATCACTGTACTCTCCCACTTTGTTTTTTCAACCAGGAGATGTATCTGATACATGTCACCAGAGTGATGTGTATCACGCAGGGGTCTACAGTATATGTCCCAAAATAAGCTGAACTTTGCACCCTAATGAAAACAATGGACATTAAACACCGCCCTTTTTCCCTCTCATCACATCCCTGTATCAAACACCATCTGCGTCACTGGATGCCTTGATGTAATCACTGGGGAACGGGTGGGGGCTCTCACACTCAAAGACACACCACATTACTGTATGTGTTTGCCAATAAAGATATGCCTTTTGTTGGATTTCACAGCTCAAATACTCAACAGACAAAATGAGCATCAAATTTCCAAGAGCTGATCACAGCTTTATACAACCCATTGTTTTGCACCCTTGATAAAACGTATCGCATATTCTGTATAACAGCCAGTTTTTCATGTTGTTGCTTTGCAGGTGTTTAGAGCTACAGGATGTAAGGTTTTGCAGTCCTGGAGGCAATACTCAAGTTGTGATCTGGGAAGACGCTCTCTCCTCTCTTGAGGCTGACCAAGCTGCTCCAAGAAAATTCTCCTCTGATTCATTTTGCCACTGTTCCAATTACTGTTGATTTCACACCAACTGACAAAAGCATCAATGATTTTGGGGGAAAAAACACCATGGGTCAATGTGCAAAGTTCGTCTAAATTGTCTATCCTGTCTTTCACATTCATCTTTTCATCTTGTCCTCAAGAGGACATTTTACTTTTTTTTCTTGGGGTTATACTGTAGGACACAAGTGCAGTGGTGTCAACAAAATGATTGGTCTTCAATTCAATGAGCTCTTTTGGAAGCTCTGGCTTGTTTTTTCATCCAGTCCCTAACATCATGACCTTTCTTTTTAACTGTTCCCCGCCAAGAGAGTACGATCTATAGAACTTTGTCAAAAGTTACATTGTGGTCACATGTCCAGCCATCAAAGTCAGGATGACCCTCATTACCACAGAGGTGGCCCACACCTTTATCTGCAGGCATGTTGAACATATATACTGACCTTTTCCTCTGAAAGCATCAAGACATTCATTAACAGTTATTTATGGAGATGGACTGTACAAAAGTGCCACCTATCATTGCTGAACCTATGTATCCCAAACATTCCTCATGACTGCCAGCTTGTCATGTTCCCTTTTACATTTTCTTGTGTGATTGCTATCAAAGTGTGACACAAGAGAGGACATGGATGGCTCACAGGCCATTGCCCAACCAGTATCAGCATTCCAAATGTTTATGGTTGCTTCACCTTTATACCTGTACTGTAGGCTTGCAGGAGGGTCATATCTATCTTTCCATATTTCTCCATATAATGTCTCTCTTCTATGTTTGTTAGCTCCAAAATTATGGGTTTTTTTGGAGGTGTGACTTACAACTCAAAGGCTGATTTAATGTCTGTTCCATGGATGGCAGCATATCTAGTGGGACATGAAAGCAATTTGATTGCTTTTTCCACACTAAGTCTGCCCCATCTCTCAGGTGGGGATAGAGACCACGACAATTTTCCAGTTTTAGATGTGAAGGTGTCTAATAACTGAGAAACAACTCTTGATTAGTTCGAGATTGTTCTGAAGGATCAAACTAAATTTTTTTTTTTTAGCAAGATCCCTCATAATAAGTGTCCTTCACATTGCCATCAGTCATCAATCTCAGACACATCCTCATCTTCATACAAAGGCACATCTTCAAAGTCTCAGCAGCAGAAATCATCTACCACTTATGGAACCCCATGGAAATTGTTTTTTTTTTTTTATTATTTTTTTTTTAACATATTTGGACAAGCAAACATTTGATCCTCTTTGAAACAGTGCCTACTAATAAAGCTGATACACTCTATCAAATGACACATAAAATTGACATTTTGTAGTAATTTTTCACAATTTTAAATTAACAAAAAAAACAGACCAGTCACATGGAAAAAGTAAGTACACCCCTACATATATCACACCCTCAAATCCATAAAATTAGAATCAGGTGTTCAAGACTGGGTGCCAGTGATTAGAACCTGCTTAGGGAGTGCAGGTGGAACCTGTCTTATTTATACAACTCTCATATCTAGTGTCTGGTGTTCCCTTTGTTATTGAGGTGTGTGGTGTCATCATGCCAAGATCTAAAGAGTTCTATAAGGCCTTCAGAAAAAAGGGATTTTGCAAGGAAAAATTGCAAGGGATTTAAAAAGATCTCCAAATTATTTGAAATACATCATTTCACTTTCATCAAAGGATCTGCTAGTAAGTCTTGCAACTGTTGGTGTCAAAGTGCATGCTTTTACAATCAGAAAGAGATTGCACAAATTTGACCTGCATGGGAGGGATGCCAGGAAAAAGCCTTTGCTGTCTAAAAAGAACATTAGAGCAAGACTACATTTTGCCAATGAGCATATAGGCAAAGACGAGGCCTTTTGGAATAATGCGCTGTGGGCAGACGAATCAAAGATAGAGTTGTTTGGCCACAGTAACAGTAGACATGTTTGGTGCAGACCAAAGACAGCTTTTCAGGAGAAGCACCTCATACCAACTGCGAAGCACGGTGGTGGAAATGTTATGGTTTGGGCTTGCTTCGCTGCCTCAGGGACTGGACAGCTTGCATTTATTGATTCAACTATTAATTCTGCATCATATCAAAGAGTGATTGAAGATAATGTGAGGCCATTGAAGGTGAACCGAAAGTGGACCTTTCAACAGGATAATGATCCTAAGCAAACTAGCAAATCCACCAATTTGCTAAAAAAAAAAGAAAGAAATGGGAGGTTATGGAATGGCCTAGTCAAAGCCCAGATTTGAATCTCATTGAAATGTTGTGGGGGGATTTGAAACGGGCAGTACATGCAAGAAAACCCTCAAACATCTTGCAACTGAAAGAATATTGCATGGAAAAGTGGTCAAAAATTCCAGTAAGCCTGGTGGACAATTATGCAAAACACCTACAAGAAGTTATTTCTGTTAAAGGGGGCAATACTAGCTTCTGAGGCCAAGGGTGTACTTACTTTTTCCACAGAAAAATATCACATCTATTGATATCTCTGTTGAATAAATTATTGAAAAAGCTAATTTACCTTGTGGGTTTGTTCAAGTACAACCCCAATTCCAAAAAAAAATTGAACGCTGTGTAAAATGTAAATAAAAATAGATTTGCAAAAAAATTGCAAATCTCATAAACCCATATTTTATTCACAATAGAACATATCAAATGTTTAAACTGAGGACATTTTTAAGAAAAAAATAAGGTAAAATGGTAAAATTTCCTCAGTTTAAACATTTGATTTGTTTTCTGTGTTCTACTGTCAATAACACATGGGTTTATGAGATTTGCAAATCATTGCATTCTGTTTTTATTGACATTTTTCACAGCATCCCAACTTCTTTGGAATTGGGATTATATATCAACTTTATTAATAGACAGTGCTTGTCCAAGTATGTCAAAAAAGCCAACAATTACCATGGGTTGTACTTATTTTTTTTTTCAAAAGGCTTTATGTATATAAATATTTAAAATAATGAAATTAAATGTTTCTACATTTAAAAAAAATACTGTAAAGAGCAGTAATCATTTGTAAACGAAACAAAGTCACAATTTGGTGTGACGAAAAAAATAAAAATAAAAATAGTAGCCGATACAATTTGTGCAGTTTTATAAGGAAATGAGCTGGTAAGGTTTATTGAGCATCTTGCAGAACCAGCCACAGTTCTTCTGGAGACTTTGACTTTCGCACTCGCTTCTTATTTTTGCAGCAAAACCCAGCAGCCTTCATTGTGTTTTTGTCTGAAAAGTGTCTCTTACATAATATGCTGCTTTCTTTAATGACATAGAAACATTTTTCTGTAATATTTAATTTTGTGCTAGAAAACTAATGTTTGGGAAGCTAAAATGTTTTTGTTCTGACTTGATAATGTAGAAGTCATGAATTAAAAAATCTATAACAAAGTGTGTACTAAAAAAAACAGGTTGCCTAAAACTTTTGCACAGTACTGTATGTATACAGTGGGTATAGAAAAGAATCACCCCCCTTTAAAATAATCACATTTTGTTGCTTTTCAGCCTGAAATGAAGAAAGACACAGTTTCTTTTATCCAGCTGTATTTACTCAGTGCAACTTATAACATCCAAGTGAAAGATATAACACCAACATGTCAGGAAAAAAAAAAAAAAATATATATATATATATATATATATATATATATATATATATATATATAACAGAGTCACTGAGTTGGAAAAAGGATCACCCCCTTGTGTCAGTATTTTGATGAACCACCTTTTGCTTTAATTACAGCCTTTAGTCTGTTGGGATATGTCTCTACTAACTTTGCACATCTAGACTTTGCAATATTTACCCACTTTTCTTTGCAGAACTGCTCAAGTTCAGTTAAATTTGATGGTGACCATTTGTGGACTGCAGTCTTCAAGTCATTGCACAGATTTTCAATGGGGTTTAAGTCTGGGCTCTGAGTGCTTTGTGTCATTGTCATGTTGGAAGGTAAATCTTCTTCCCATTGACAACTTTCTGGCAGAGGGCAGCAGATTTTCCTCAAGAATTGTACAAAAAGATGGTATTTTGCACCATCCATATTTCTTCTATCCTAAGTGCTCCAGTCCCTGCTGCAGAGAAACACCCCCATAACAGGATATTACCACCTCCATGCTTTACTGTAGGAATGGTGTTATTTGGATTGTGATCTGTATTGGATTTCCGCCAGACATATTGTTTGGTGTTGAGGCCAAATAATTAAATTTTAGTCTCATCTGTCCATAACACCTTTTTCCATGTTGCCTCAGAATCTTCAAGGTGCGTTTTGGCAAAGCTCAGACGTGGGTGGCTTTTTTCTTGCAACCCTCCCATACAAGCTACATTTGTGGAGAATTTGATATGTGATATTGTTGTCCCATGCACACAATGACCACTCTTTGTCATAAATTCCTGCAACTGCTTCAGAGTTGCTGTAGGCCTCTCGGTAGCCTCTCTGACCAGTTTCCTCCTGGCTCCTTCATCCAGTTTGGAGCAATGTCCTGATCCGGGGAGGGTCTGGACCTAGACCTTCCACTTCTTAATAATAGACTTCACTATGCTTCTAGGCATTGATAAAGCCTAAATTTTTTTGTATCCATCTACTGACTTGTGCCTGTCCACAACTTTATCCCGGAGATCTTTTGACAGTGCCTTGTCACCCATAGTTGATTGTTTGCTTCAGTTGCACTACCAAGGGTTGAAATGTTCCAGGAAAGCTCTTTTCTTGCTGAGCTAATCAAAATGACCACAGCTGATCACAGTTGAAAGTCAAATGGCTTTGTGTGCCATTGAGAAGGGGATTAGCTACACCTGATTGAGTTTACAAGTCACTTTTAGGAGGGGGGTGATCCTTTTTCCAATTCAGTGATCCTTTTTTTTTTTTTTTTTTTTTTTTTTTTTTTCTGACACGTTGGTGTTATAAGTTTCAGTGAGTAAATACAGCTGGATAAAACAAAGACTGTGACATAATGTGATTATTTTAAAGGGGGGTGATTATTTTCTATACCCACTATATATATATATATATATATATATATATATATATATATATATATATATATATATATATATACACACACACACACACACACACACACACACACACACACACACACACACACACACACACACACACACACACACACACAGAGAGAGAGAGAGAGAGAGAGAAATTTCCTGCAACTTCACAGATGCACCTGCATGAGAAAGTCTTGTTCATGGCACTTGTGAAGTTGCAATGCTGCAGTGTTGATGGTAGGTGTGTGTGTGTGTGTGTGTGTGTGTGTGTGTGTGTGTGTGGGTCTGAGAAATTTCTGTAGGGGGCGCCTGGAACACAATATCAATATAAAATCACTGTTTAATAACGGTTCCCATTAAAATAGGACTGAAGTATGACGCTGATTAAAAATATTAAGTATGCTTTGCGAGATGTTAAAAAGGCCTAATCCAAACCCCAAATGTTCATTTGCCAGCTCTAACAGGCAAATATTCACAAACATGATATACAGTGGGGGAAAAAGTATTTGACCCCCTGCTGATTTTGTACGTTTGTCCACAGACAAAGAAATGATCAGTCTATAATTTTAATGGTAGGTGTATTTTAACAGTGAGAGACAGAATAACAACAAAAAATCCAGAAAAACACATTTCAAAAAAGTTATAAATTGATTTGCATTTTAATGAGGGAAATAAGTATTTGACCCCTTCGACTTAGTACTTGGTGGCAAAACCCTTGTTGGCAATCACAGAGGTCAGACGTTTCTTGTAGTTGGCCACCAGGTTTGCACACATCTCAGGAGGGATTTTGTCCCACTCCTATTTGCAGATCCTCTCCAAGTCATTAAGGTCATTTTCAATGCCCTGGCTGAGGGAAGGAGGTTCTCACCCAAGATTTGACGGTACATGGACCGTCCATCGTCCCTTTGATGCGGTGCAGTTGTCCTGTCCCCTTAGCAGAAAAACACCCCCAAAACATAATGTACCCACCTCCATGTTTGACGGTGGGGTTGGTGTTATGACTTGGGGTCATAGGCAGCATTCCTCCTCCTCCAAATATCGTGAGTTGAGTTGATGCCAAAGAGATCTGACCACACCTGACCACGACACTTTCACCCAGTTCTCCTCTGAATCATTCAGGCAAACTTCAGACGGGCCTGTACATGTGCTTTCTTGAGCAGGGGGACCTTGCGGGCACTGCAGGATTTCAGTCCTTCATGGCGTAGTGTGTTACCAGTTGTTTTCTTGGTGACTATGGTCCCAGCTGCCTTGAGATCATTAACAAGATCCTCCTGTGTAGTTCTGGGCTGATTCCTCACCGTTCTCATGATCATTGAAACTCCACAAGGTGAGATCTTGCATGGAGCCCCAGACCGAAGGAGACTGACAGTTTCTTCCATTTGCGAATAATCGCACCAACTGTTGTCACCTTCTCACCAAGCTGCTTGGCGATGGTCTTGTAGCCCATTCCAGCCTTGTGTAGGTCTACAATCTAGTCCCTGACATCCTTGGACAGCTCTTTGGTCTTGGCCATGGTGGAGAGTTTGGAATCTGATTGATTGATTGCTTCTGTGGACAGGTGTCTTTTACACAGGTAACAAACTGAGATTAGGAGCGCTCCCTTTAAGAGAGTGCTCCTAATCTCAGCTCATTACCTGTGTAAAAGACACCTGGGAGCCAGAAATCTTGCTGATTGATAGGGGATCAAATACTTATTTCCCTCATTAAAATGCTAATCAATTTATAACTTTTTTGAAATGCGTTTTTCTGGATTTTTTTGTTGTTATTTTGTCTCTCACTGTTAAAATACACCTACCATTAAAATTATAGACTGATCATTTCTTTGTCAGTGGGCAAATGTATAACATCATCAGGGGATCAAATACTTTTTTCCCCCACTGTAGATTCATAGAATTACTTCCTGACAGTATGCATTCATCACTTTAACTGTAACATAGATCTAAACTATAATGTTCATAAACATTATAAGAATATAACATTATAACAGCAAAAGAAATGAGTGATATTCCAGATATTCCTGTTAGATCAGCATTTATCTTTCGCTCTAGGAAACATCTCTCTATAAGCTAAAGCTAACACTTCTTCACACATAACGTAAATAAATAATAGGCTGTCTTTCAAACCTCAAGAAATCTCAGGGATTCTTCCAGAGCTCCTTCAGCTGCTATGGAAACTATCTGTTTAAGGGAACTATTTCACATTTGTCTGAAACCATCACACTGATGTTCTATGTGTGCTCTTTTAAAGCCCAGCAACTGAGCTGTTGTGCTACATGGTACTATACAATGCTTATCTTTTATTTAAATAAAAATGGAAGAAAAAAAAAAGAAAAAAAGAAAAGAAACAGTTTTATGCACAAAGACTACCAGGATAGAGCCTTATAGTATCACTTAAGATGAAAAGGGATTTCTGATCCCACAAATGTGAAAGAGAAAGCCTTCTCTCATATTTATATCAATTAGTAATGTATTTAGCTTTGTACAGTAATAATAATAATAATAATAATAATAATAATAATAACAACAACAACAACAACAACAACAACAACAACAACAATAATAATAATAATAATAATAATAATAATAATAATAATAGTGATGTTTATGATGGTGATGGTGCTGGGCTGTTTAGATAACAGACTTGTGTAACATCAGTGGGTTTTCCTGCCACTCACACACACACACGCTCTCTCTCTCTCTCCCTCTCTCACTCTTAACACCATCTCTATAGCAACCACTCTCACAAACCACTCAAAATAGAATCACAGTTGCTGGAAAAGCAGAAATTTCGACTGATTGTTCCAACCCAAGATGCAAAAATCCATCATGTTCATCCTTTATTTAGTTCCCCAGTCAAGTGCTTGTGATGATCGTCGAGCTGAATAAAAGCTCTGGGGCAAAGAGGGTCATCTTTGTTCTTGATTAATGAATTTATCGGTTGGGTTTTCCGACACTGGCAGCATAATGAGCTCTAAAAATACACCTGCAATAAAGATCATTATTTTGCCATCATTTATGAAAACTGTCTGAAAGAAAGCTTGGGGCTTATCACAGAGGTCTTTATCCTAGTGTTTCCCCCAGTAAATCCAGTATAATCAGCATTTTAGCAGCGTGTGTGTGTGTGTGTGTGTGTGTGTGTTTGTGTGTGTGTGTGTGTGAGTGTGTGTGAGTGAGAGTGAGAGAGAGAGAGTGGGAGAGAAAGAGAGAGAGAGAGCAGACAAAATGGAGGACAAAAGTAGAGGAATGACTCAGGCATGACAGCTGTCCATGAAGTCTAAAAACAGCTACAAGGACACACAGGAGCAGCAGCTTGGAATGAAAAGTCTAGACTTGCCAAAACACACACACACACACACACACACACACACACACACACACACACACACACACACACACACACACACACACACACACACGTTTTACTTACTATTCTTATGAGGACGATTTAGTATTCCAACAACATAATTATTAATGTGTATGGTTAGAGTTAATGCCTTTTAATAAAAGCTACAGTAACAAAAACAACAACCAACCAAATAAATAAATAAATAAATAAATAAATAAATAAATAAATAAATAAGGTTTTCCCTGTGGTTTCCTCAAGGTACTCCGGTTTCCTCCCCAAGTCCAAGGACATGCGTTGTAGGCTGATTGGCATTTCCAAATTGTCCGTAGTGTCTGAATGGGTGTGTGAGTGTGTGTATGTGATTTTGCCCTGCGATGGGTTGGCACCCCGCCCAGGGTGTCCCCCGCCTTGTGTACCCCATCCTCTACACCCGAAATACCACCCCAATAACTGTTTAACTGTTAAAAATGAATTAACAGTAAGATCTATAGTTGGGACTACAGTCGTTGTACAGAATGCTGTTATGGTAATCCTGTTAGACATGCGTCGAAACTCATGAGTCCTTTTTTCATGCCACTCATGTGTAGCACAATTATTCTGCTCATTTGGCAGGAAATGCTTGCAGTGTTATCAATAATGAATAATAAATTCTCACTCAGGTATCTGTTCTCTCCTTCTCTGACAATCAAATACAGACAACCACATAAAAAGGACACTGCAGACTGCAGGAAGGTTATACATTCATAAGCTCTAAAATGCTGGAACACACACAGGGCAGGTTTGTCTGAGTGTTCCCTATGGACTGACTGTGTGTGTGTGTGTGTGTGTGTGTGTGTGTGTGTGTGTGTGTGTGTGTGTGTGTGTGTGTGTGTGTGTGTGTGTGTGTGGTTTTGCAGAATGTTGTTAAATCCTGTGGGAGTAACCCACTTGAATTACTCTTGCCTCACTGACTCAAGCAAGCAACTGCAACATCATCTGCCCCAAAATAGGAAGCTGAAACTCTGCCCTCCTGCCACACAACCTCAAATTCTACCTCCTAACAACCTATGCAAGCACAGTTTAAAAAGACCTAGTTTTATAGAATTACCTTTTAATCCTTAACCATTATGTCTATAAATAAGACAATTTGAAGTGGTTATGTTTTGTTTTGTAATGGTCCAGATAGCTGCATTTTCAGATAATAATTTACATAAATGCATGTGAATGGATGAGGATCTGCTACACAAACTGAACCGATTACTATTTAGAAAACTAGAGTCGCTGATGCTAATGCTATAATAATGCTATGCTAATGCCAATGCTATAATAACTTATTTTCATATGTTTATTGGTTTTCTGCTGTAATCTTTTTGATACTTGGTTTGGTCCGCTGAAATACTTTGTTATGTTCTGCCAGTTGATGACTCTTGCCCTAGAACTTCAAACCACACAGTCTTAAACTTATTTCTCACAACTTCAAATTCCATTCCCCTTAACAACCTTAAACTTTTACCTGCTCAACTTTTCAGACTTTTCCTAAAAGAAACATCTATGTCCCCAGACAACCTCAAACAATGTCACCACACACGACTAAATCTAATAGCACACGACCTCAAACTTTTGCCCCCACAACTTCAAGCTGTCCACCCCCTATACAATCTCTCAAACTTGGACCGCACGCAGCCTCGTCACTCACAGTAGGTTTCTTATTCTCCAGCTCATTGACTCAATACCTTCAATAGAACATTAAAATCAGCATGCCCATGAGAGCTTGCAATTTCTCCTTCAACTGCTGATCATTCCATAGTCTATCATTTACTCCCAGGAGGACTGCTTTGCCTCACCTGTGGTTCACAGCTTGGGCAGCTGCGTCCTCAGATTTGTGGCTAATGAAAGATCTTCTGCATTCCTTGCACTAGCACAGCTTGACTGGCTAAAGGCCTCATAAAATAGTAATCTGCAATAATTATCCTGAAAATCTGAGGTGGTCAAATTCTGCTTCCAATTAGCCTGGCTTCTGCTGTCCTGGGAAAAACCTGGGCTGTATATGGAATGAAGGGTGCTTAATTTTGAATGAACTGAGTTATATCTTGCAGCTGAATCAAGTGTGTAGAAGAAATCTAGCTAGAGTTCTGCTGGCTGTAAACGTGGTAAGACTTTTAAAAGGCTCAGAGGGACACAACCACATTATTCTAGCACTGTGCTGAACTCTCCGGCTGAAATTTTGTGCTCTTATCTTGAAGCACTGCTGCTTTTATCTGGCCATGCTCCAAAGTCCCTGCTAAACTGGCTACAATCTTGCAAGTTAAGATCTATGAGAGTCAGGATTAATGCTGATCCTCCTCTTTAGACAACCTTGTTAACCCTGGAATGATCTATGACCATATTCAGGATTCTGGAATAGTCTAAATTGCTGTGTTAAAATGTTATTTACGTCCTGCATGTCTTCCTGATTTCCTCGAATTGTTCCCACATAAACCATACTCAAAACACTCACATTATATATTGTCATTTTAGACATTTTGTATCAAGTATTAACCACTCCCACAATTATGGCAGGGTGAAAACTGATGAACCATTCAAGCTGTTCAATCTCTCTTCATCTCCCTATGAGTAATCTTTGCAAGATGTGTGTTTTTAGAGGCTTTACTCCAAAATGCATACATGCATTAGATCGTTAGTAGCTCAGCACTAGTAATGCTAGTAACGTTAGTTCACATGGCACAGTCTGGGTTTAACATCAACGTTGGATTGCATGGAGCTAGGTTTTTGAATGGCAGGAGAAAGTAACACTGGTGAAGCAAAATTTGCAAGTAAAATACTGTAGCACTGAGATAGAAAAAGGTTAGTCCTCGTTATTAACCCTTATATCGTGGTATAATTCACAATTTGAACAGCGGAAATGCATTGTGACAATTTAGGCTTTAATTACACTGTTTACTTTGTGCAATATACAAATAACTGATAAAGAAATTTTTTTTTTCATTCTTTTCAGATATATTTTTTTGCCAGGTAATTTCTTTCCTCCCAACACCACAAGGAAAAACATCCATTTTCAATCATAGACTAGCCGGGGGAGAATCCTTTAACCACTACAGTAACACTGGATGGTAATATCCATGCTACTATGGATTTTTATCTGATTTGTCTCAATTTTGACATGACACTCTTTCTCTTCCTTTGCAAAGCCACTCACAAAAATTCTAAATTATATAAAAAATAGTGCTTTAATTTGTTATTACTATAAGCACTGACAGCAACATCAAATTTGATTTCCAGCTCAGGCAGATAGGAAATGTTGTTCCGTTATTGCATACACCAATTAGTGATAATAGTTCAACAATTACAAAATTGACTACAATAACAATAAGCACTAGAATATCCGAATGGAGATTTGGATATGAGCTGTTTGTCCTAGCACATCCGACACTGTTGTCTCACTACCAATCCCTGGAAGAGATAAGGTATCTTGTTGATCAGCATTGTTCTCGTTTTTTTGTACATCTTGCACTCCTTTCAGCAAAGAAATTAGGTAAATGGTTCAGGTACTTTTTCCTGTATTTGTAAATAAACACATGAAAGCTCTACATAAATTAGCTTAGTCATACTGCTTATATATAAAATATGTGCCATGACTAGATGGAAAACATAAACAATATAAATTTGATTGGATTTATATCACACAGTCTGTACTTTGATTTGTGTGTGAGTGAGTAAGTGAGTGAGTGTATGTTTTGAACCCTCTGTTTGCGTACTGTATATGATGCAGTATTATGTATTTTCCTCTCCTTTAATGGCACTGACTTTCCTTTCCATCTAATCAGTGGAATCTCTCTCTGCAGAGAATGTTTCTCTCCAACACACCATCTCCGCCAGCCAGATGGATTTTATTCTGTTGCTAATGAAAGATCAACTCATTTACGCTCCCCGGATAGACATATCTGACCTCACACACAGGCCTTCAATAGTCTTGGACTCACAACTGACAAGCATGATGCAGGATTTTCACTAAAACACACCAGGCACAAATACATACTTTCAAAGGCACATTTTTCTAACCTTTATACATATAGAGGCCTTTTCACATGAACACAGAAGAGCTTTTTTCTCTTTGCAGCCTCTGA
The DNA here is from genome assembly GCA_023630585.1 of Cranoglanis bouderius. Lineage (NCBI taxonomy): Eukaryota > Metazoa > Chordata > Actinopteri > Siluriformes > Cranoglanididae > Cranoglanis > Cranoglanis bouderius. The sequence goes on along the minus strand of CM042550.1, from coordinate 4,163,322 downwards.
GTTTCTGGTTTACTTTCACAAAAAAATATGTGTTTGTTCTTACCTGTGGCCTCCACCATGCCTTCCAGAATCACAACAATCTCCAGCTCCTCCTTATCTAGGTTGGCTTTGGAGATCTCCCAGAAGGGACTATGCTGGTTGATCTCGTGGCAGATGATGAGTGGGGACACAAGGAAGAGGCGATCGTCGCCCGTGTCATAACCCACATTCATGTCAGTTTGGTTGAGGGGAATAAACTCCCCCTCCTTGGTCTGTTTGGACTTGATCAGCTTGGCTCGGATTGAAGCCTCAACGATGTGTGAGTTCCTCAGGTCACCGACGCGGAACATCAGACAGAGGCGCCCGTCACGCATTGAGATGACAGCGTTGGTGGAGAACACCAATGTCTCTGCACGCTTCTTAGGCTGTGAGATCTTCACAAACATGCAGCCAACCATAAAGGCATTCACAATGGAGCCCAGTACCGACTGCACTAGCAGGAGCACGATGCCCTCTGGGCACTTGTCTGTGATCACCCGGTAACCATAACCAATAGTTGTCTCAGTTTCAATGGAAAACAGGAAGGCCGAGACGAAACCCTCCAGGTTGTTGACACATGGTGTCCATGTATTGTCGCCTATGTGCTCCAGGTCCCCTCGCGCGTAGGCAATCAGCCACCACATGAGGCCGAAGAAGAGCCACGTAACTGTGTAGACCAGCACAAAAATGAAGAGGTTGAATCGCCACTTCAGGTCCACTAGCGTGGTGAATATGTCTGTGAGGTAGCGGTAGGTCTCGCGGACGTTGCCGTGGTGCACGTTGCACTTGCCATCCTTGCGAACATAACGCTGGATCTTGCTCTTGACTCGATCGCTGTCCTGAAGCTGCTTGGGCAAGTCGTCTCGTGCCTGCTTGGGCAGCCGTGGCTGTCTCACTGTGACGGGGCTCTCCACATCCTGCTCCATTTGGCCTTCTGGAAGGATCTGAGCCTAGAGGCAAGATATATAAGATAAGATCATTATACACTACATACACTTCAGCTTGGATAATCAACTAATTATACTCATATGATATGAATCCCGAGTCAACCCAACTGCATGAAGTGAACTAGAGATATCATGTATTTTGGATTACAGGATGAGCCATGAGTAACAAACTCAAACAAAAGACAGAGCTGTAACACTGCAGAAATGCTATTTGTTCTAGACATTTGGACCAATGTACAAAAAGAGAAAATAAATGTTGAAAGCATACACAAAAGATTTTAAACTACTATAATTATCTAGTAATTTACTGACTGCTGGCACTGTGCTCTCCGTACCTGGGTGATTTTTGTGAGTTCTATGCATACTTGTTTACGTATAGTTCAGCACTATACACTCATCAGCCAATTATTTTTGCTTTTTGGTTTGTTTAATTATGTGCAGCGTGAAACTAAACTTAACCAAGTAGTAAATGAACCAACAATATCAATGGGCTAATAGGTGTGAAAGGACCCTGAAATACATGCAGTGAATATTTTTAATGTTTCTATGAAGACCAAAAAAATGAAAGACTAAAATTACGTGTATTTTTAGGGGCTAAATCAAGGATATCCGTGGAGGTCTATCTTCAGTCAGAGCTCATCTGGTCATTTATTTATAATTAAACTATTTCCCTCTCCTTTAAGCATTTTATTTAACTCAACCCCTAATTTTCATGTGTTCTACAAACACAAAATCACAGCCACTTTACTCTGTTTAAACTGGGACAGTGGGAGCTCAGACCATCTCATCAGTTTCTCACACCAATATTGCCCCACTGTGGCTTTAAACCAAGGTTGCATACGACAGCTCCCCGGGTCTGAGTGTTACCAACGATCACTGCATGACTTACTGTCACAGCAAGCTCTTCACTAAACAGCAGCATAATGATCCTGAGAGGTATTCTTCTGCTTCTTGGGAGGTAGCTAAGGTAAAAACAAGCACATAATGCTTGTGTGTTGTAATGTAGAGGAACATGTCATCACAGCAAAAACACTGGTGTGATGTATATAAAAAAAAATCTTTCAAACCTGTAAATCAATCAATCAATCAATCAATCAATCAATCAATCAATCAATCAATCAATCAATCAATCACTTAGCAGTGCAGAAAGGACCTAACTGCTGAGAGGGCCCAACTATTATGTGCCATCCATTGTTTATGATTCTCAAGAAAGAAAGCAATTTATATGAATTTTTAATTTTTGTCTATTTCTGCATGTCTTGACATTTCTCCTTCTCACTTCTCACTTCAATTCCGCATGACCTCATTATGCTGTTCTGTGCTGGATCATCACTCTTCAATTAACACTGCTACAGCAAAATTCGTTTAAACTAAGAGAAATAGGCTTCAGCTTGTCAGTATAAGTCACTGTAATGTCTGTGAAAATGTAGAAAACTTCTACGTCATGCATTTCACATTTAGAACAAAGAGGTCAATACGATATAGACATTGGAACAGCTGTGCACTGAATTAATACAGGGAATCAGTACAAGATTTTCATATGAACATTATATTCATTAATGTGTGCACATTAGTTTAACTGGGATTCTGAGGCATTTTCACCCAGACATACCATATCACATTTCACAGATTAATTTATTAATTAATTTATCTTCAGTAACTGCTTTATCCTGTTCAAGGTTATGGTGGTTATTTTGGTGGTGGGAGGAAACCACCAAGTGATGCAGAAATGGGGAGAACATGCACAGAAACACCACCAAGCCCAAAGAAGGAATAAGAAACTGGAAAAAGGCAGATTTTAAGTAATTTCACTGCCCAGTAGCCAACCGAACCAGTTGAATGTAAGCAAAGTGCAATGTCCTAAACCATACATATACAGTGGGGGAAAAAAGTATTTGACCCCCTGCTGATTTTGTACGTTTGTCCACAGACAAAGAAATGATCAGTCTATGATTTTAATGGTAGGTGTATTTTAACAGTGAGAGACAGAATAACAACAAAAAAAAAAAATCCAGAAAAACGTATTTCAAAAAAGTTATGAATTGATTTGCATTTTAATGAGACAAATAAGTATTTGACCCCTTCGACTTAGTACTTGGTGGCAAAAACCTTGTTGGCAATCACAGAGGTCAGACATTTCTTGTAGTTGGCCACCAGGTTTGCACACATCTCAGGAGGGATTTTGTCCCACTCCTCTTTGCAGATCCTCTCCAAGTCATTAAGGTCATTTTCAATGCCCTGGCTGAGGGAAGGAGGTTCTCACCCAAGATTTGACGGTACATGGCCCCGCCCATCGTCCCTTTGATGCGGTGCAGTTGTCCTGTCCCCTTAGCAGAAAAACACCCCCAAAGCATAATGTTCCCACCTCCATGTTTGACGGTGGGGATGGTGTTATGACTTGGGGTCATAGGCAGCATTCCTCCTCCTCCAAACACGGCGAGTTGACTTGATGCCAAAGAGATCTGACCACACCTGACCACAACACTTTCACCCAGTTCTCCTCTGAATCATTCAGGCAAACTTCAGACGGGCCTGTACATGTGCTTTCTTGAGCAGGGGGACCTTGTGGGCACTGCAGGATTTCAGTCCTTCATGGCCTAGTGTGTTACCAATTGTTTTCTTGGTGACTATGGTCCCAGCTGCCTTGAGATCATTAACAAGATCCTCCCGTGTAGTTCTGGGCCGATTCCTCACCGTTCTCATGATCACTGAAACTCCACGAGGTGAGATCTTGCATGGAGCTCCAGACCGAGGGAGACTGACAGTTTCTTCAATTTGCAAATAATCGCACCAACTGTTGTCACCTTCTCACCAAGCTGCTTGGCGATGGTCTTGTAGCCCATTCCAGCCTTGTGTAGGTCTACAATCTTGTCCCTGACATCCTTGGACAGCTCTTTGGTCTTGGCCATGGTGGAGAGTTTGGAATCTTATTGATTGATTGCTTCTGTGGACAGGTGTCTTTTTACAGGTAACAAACTGAGATTAGGAGCACTCCCTTTAAGAGAGTGCTCTTAATCTCAGCTCATTACCTGTGTAAAAGACACCTGGGAGCCAGAAATCTTGCTGATTGATAGGGGATCAAATACTTATTTCCCTCATTAAAATGCAAATCAATTTATAACTTTTTTGAAATGTGTTTTTCTGGATTTTTTGTTGTTATTCTGTCTCTCACTGTTAAAATACACCTACCATTAAAATTATAGACTGATCATTTCTTTGTCAGTGGGCAAACGTACAAAATCAGCAGGGGATCAAATACTTTTTTCCCCCACTGTAGGTGGTACTCTTGTAAATACACCATACAAGTAGTTGACAGCTACTGCTGTCTAGATCAAAACGTTGTTGCACAGAGTGCCATTTTTCAGACATACCATCTGACATTTTACTAAAAACCAACACAATGAAAAATAATGAAGCGGCTGCAAATTAAGAGTAGACAGAAATATTTTTTAAATAATTTGTGATATATCCTACCTTGGCGATTTGACTTATTACTTTTTTGTGCTAGTCAAGAAAATAGCTAGATATGTTGACATCTTATCCTTTTACTGCATGGTGTTGCCATATGGCAACAATTAATTTATCTCCAATTTTTTGACAGGAAATAATACAAAACTACTATTTTCCTATGTAAAACTGTGGGCTTTCAGAATTTGATTAATTTTTCAATATTTAGACAAAACTACTTAGATAAGTTAACAATTATTTTTTGTCATTTAAACAAAATATTTAAACAATATGTTTTGAGTATTCTGTTAAATGGTAGAATGTAGTTGTTGCCATATGGCAAGAACATGTGATAATGGAATTGTGGTATGTGCATTCATTAATTGAAACAGGCCTACATAGCAAAAAATGACACTAGGCTTCTCTAATAGTATATTTACATTTTTCACATTTAAAGTAAGAATTTCAGACATTTTACAATTGCACCTTATTTTCTAAATTTTATGCTTCTCCTTACTCCTTATAGTTTCTCCTTATAGTCTGGAAAATGCAACAATTGGAATTGTAATCTCATACATTTTGTGTGACCTTTGACTATATGATTCCTTCTACCATTGCACATTGTTACCGTACGGCAACAATTTACCAACTACCCCCCTAAAAATGTTTTTACATTTTTTTTTATCTAATTCAAGTAATAATAGATTTTTTGATGTAAATGTAATAATTCATGCAATAGATGGTTATACATAAATAGCAAATTTATGGTTATCCTTGTTTTATCCATGTACTTCAGTGAATTGGCCTTCTCATTATCCTTCTAAAAAATAAATAAATAAAAAATTGTAGTTGGCACAAATGCTTCTATTGCTTTGTACATGGTCGTAGCGCTTGAAGAAAATCACCCAGCAGTTGCAGCTTCTAAAATTAAAGCTTATGTATCTCAGATAGAATTGGCCTCTTCTATCTGACTTCTATCATTTTCTGGCTGAAACTGAAGTGAAGCTGGCTTGTATTCTGTAGCTGTATGGCTTTTGGTTTAACATTGTGTCCTATGGGAAGGACAGACAAAGCTTACATCATTGACATGAGTCCATTTAAATCCCCCCTTTGTTCTCCATCCACTCTCCACACTGTTCTGTTCACACAGCGATGTCAGAGTCGATTCTGTTCCTGCAGACACATGACCATGAGGCAAAGTGCTGCTCTCTTTCTCTGTCCTGCTTACAGCGACTTTGCTGATTAGTCACACACAGAGGCGTTTCACTCCCTGACCTTGCAAGCTTATTCAGCATCATCAGTACTGAAAACCACGAATTCTGCAAAACCCTTTAAGCATCAACAAGCAGAGTGTCTACAGGAGCTGGTGAGAAGCATTCCTTCTTGGACAACTTGGACAGCTACAGGATGGACAGAGCTTCGTCAGTGACACTTTATTCTACTGTATACATTCGCAGTAAGATGCAACGCAATTACACAGACCAACTAGGAAGTAAACAGCTGTTACAATGTACTAAATATGGAAATAATACTATATACAACATACACGTTTATAACTACATGTCTAAATTCGACAACTTGTCATTAGTGGTCAACCTATATATCGCCAAGGCCGATATATCGGCTGACATTTGCCATTTTTTAATTATCGTATCGGCCGATAAATCTTCATGACGATAGGTCTAATAATCTAATAAATATGTGACAAGCCAGACTTTTGACACCGTATAGTGCATAAGCACATTCTTACTTATTCTGGATAGAAAACACCCACTGAGATGTGAAGCGAGCATCTGACAGACAGTAAAATGACCAGTCATCATTCGCCTTTTAATGTGACGCTACGTAATGTTACACACAACAACACTCCAGCATGCAACAAAGTCTTATTCAAACAGTATCGTGAGAAGTCAGATCCACAGCCCAGCAGTAGCGAACAAGCTCATGGTGAGCTCCAGCAGGGACACAGACGTGCAATAAACAAATTCAAACAAAGCTGAAAACATTTTACCTCACAAACAATCACAAATCCTGCGACTGGTTCTTCCTCAGACATGAGTGTTGTATTAGGTAACCTTTAAACAAGACGCTGTTTTCCTGATGACTCAAAAGCCTGTGTACCCCCAAATCAAAGCTGGGTCGAGTGAGCTGGATAAGACCTGAACATTGTATGTGACATAATGCGAGATGGTAAGTTTGAATCCCTAGATTTTAAATCCATGTGTGCTGTATTTAATTGTGTCTTTTTTTTTGACACTAAGTTATATGTTGCTAACTAAATATATGCCTTTTGTCATGCGGGCTTGTATTATTTTTAAAAAAGAGACAGACAAGCAAAACACAACAGACATAAATATTTATTATTCAAATAATATACTATACTGTGACTAAAGTTAAGAAAGTAAAACAACCTGTTACTGGCTAAAGTAACTATATAAGATTTTTGAGTAACTATGTATTGTATATAAAATACATGGAATTATACATACAATTTTTGTCTTTAATGAATGACTATTGGTCAGATTTGTTCATTAAATTAATTATAAATGCTATCTATAACTTGCTACTGGATTAAAGCAGCACTAATTATTCATGTGATTGGAAAATCTAATTATACATATTCATATTTTATACATAAAATATATTTTCTTTTTTTTTTTTTTTATTCTGCTAGATGGCTGGACAGAAAACAAATCCTCCATAGGAGTACTTTACACAGCCAACACCAGGGAATGCAAAGTGCAATATCTGCAGTGACCTGCAAGTAAAAATGGGGGCTGCAACAAGGAAGAATATTACATAAATATTATGCACAATAAATGTTCATTTATTTTCACCAATTTTCTGTATATTTCACTTACTGTAATTAAATTTGTGTTATATCGGCCTCATATCGGCTAATCAGACACACTGCCTTCTAGATATCGGCATTGGTCATTAAAAAACCTATATCGGTCGAGCACTACTTGTCATATTTACAACTAAATAAAATTATTTCACAAAATCATTTTGGCAGTTCTCAATAGCAAAACTGTTTATTTAAGGCTCAGTATAAGCACTAGGCACCCATTTATAATAATCCACACCAGTCATTTGTAATGAAAAATTACTTATGAATAACAGTTAAGGTTAGTGCATTAGGCATGTTTTTTGATGGTGTATAAAAAATTTAAATCCTCATTAGTTGTTGTAACTACGCTTTCACAATTATGAAATTTTGGTTGAAAATGAATATTAATGCACACTGTTACGATTAAAGATTTAAAATGTCTTTTCTGTTGACTTTATGCTACTTTTATAATAAAAGTATATTACTGGACAATAAACAATGCACTATGGCAAAAACTAAGTAACTCTAATGAACGTAATCATTTCATCTACAACACATTTTGACAAAGGTAACTAATATACAAATGTACTAAATATTACAATACAAAACATTTTGATCAAATAGTCTATAGATCAAAGCCATTGATTGATATGATGCAAATTTTGGAGACAGAGATGTTTTTTTTTAATCAAAAACCTAACTGAGAATGTTTTTATAGCTGTATTTACCACTTAAATAGATTTATATGTGAACATATAATTGTGGAATCCAATGGTTAATCAAGATCTTCTCAAATAACTGATTAGATTATTAGACCTAGTTCTAAATAATTTTACATAGATATAAGTATTACTTTATAGCAAGTTGTGGAATCAGGTCTATATTCACTTAAAAGTAACTTTGCAGAATTCAACAATATACAGTATCTCACAAAAGTGAGTACACCCCTCACGTTTTTGTAAATATTTTATTATATCTTTTCATGGGACAACACTGACGGAATGTAAAGTAGTGAGTGTACAGCTTGTATAACAGTGTAAATTTGCTGTCCCCTCAAAATAACTCAACACACAGCCATTAATGTCTAAACCGCTGGCAACAAAAGTGAGTACACCCCTAAGTGAAAATGACCAAATTGGGCCCAATTAGCCATTTTCCCTCCCTCTTTCATGTGACTCGTTAGTGTTACAAGGTCTCAGGTGTGAATGGGGAGCAGGTGTGTTAAGTTTGGTGTTATCGCTCTCACACTCTCTCATACTGGTCACTGGAAGTTCAACATGGCACCTCATGGCAAAGAACTCTCTGAGGATCTGAAAAAAAGAATTGTTGCTCTACATAAAGATGGCCTAGGATATAAGAAGATTGCCAACACCCTGAAACTGAGCTGCAGCACGGTGGCCAAGACCATACAGCGGTTTAACAGGACAGGTTCCACTCAGAACAGGCCTCGCCATGATCGACCAAAGAAGTTGAGTGCACGTGCTCAGCATCATATCCAGAGGTTGGCTTTGCAGAATAGACATATGAGTGCTGCCAGCATTGCTGCAGAGGGTGAAGGGGTGGGGGGTCAGCCTGTCAGTGCTCAGACCATACGCTGCACACTGCATCAAATTGGTCTGCATGGCTGTCATCCCAGAAGGAAGCCTCTTCTAAAGATGATGCACAAGGAAACCCGCAAACAGTTTGCTGAAGACAAGCAGACTAAGGACATGGATTACTGGAACCATGTCCTGTGGTCTGATGAGACCAAGATAAACTTATTTGGTTCAGATGGTGTCAAGCGTGTGTGGCGGCAACCAGGTGAGGAGTACAAAGACAAGTGTGTCTTGCCTACAGTCAAGCATGGTGGTGGGAGTGTCATGGTCTGGGGCTGCATGAGTGCTGCCAGGGAGTGTACTGTGACATGTACTGTGACATACTGAAGCAGAGCATGATCCCCTCCCTTCGGAAACTGTGGCCGCAGGGCAGTATTCCAACATGATAACGACCCCAAACACACCTCCAAGACGACCACTGCCTTGCTAAAGAAGCTGAGGGTAAAGGTGATGGACTGGCCAAGCATGTCTCCAGACCTAAACCCTATTGAGCATCTGTGGGGCATCCTCAAACGGAAGGTCGAGGAGCGCAAGGTCTCTAACATCCACCAGCTCTGTGATGTTGTCATGGAGGAGTGGAAGAGGACTCCAGTGGCAATCTGTGAAGCTCTGGTGAACTCCATGCCCAACAGGGTTAAGGCAGTGCTGGAAAATAATGGTGGCCACACAAAATATTGACACTTTGGGCCCAATTTGGACATTTTCACTTAGGGGTGTACTCACTTTTGTTGCCAGCGGTTTAGACATTAATGGCTGTGTGTTGAGTTATTTTGAGGGGACAGCAAATTTACACTGTTATACAAGCTGTACACTCACTACTTTACATTGTAGCAAAGTGTCATTTCTTCAGTGTTATCCCATGAAAAGATATAATAAAATATTTACAAAAATGTGAGGGGTGCACTCACTTTTGTGAGATACTGTAATTAATATTATTTTCATGTTGTAGCAGGTTGGAGTGTGGTTTAGTAGGAATCTTCAGCAAGAGGGTGGTGTTTGGGGTATGACATACAGGTGTAATGACTAATGTGGCACACAAGAGCCCTGTTTTCCCTGTACATTAATATGATCTCTCTTTTTTTCTCTTTGTCCCTGAGCATTGAGCTGAGCGTAAGTATGTGACTATGAGCAGAGCAAAGCATAAAGTGACGGGTGAACTGGAAAGCTGCCAAGCTATTTGTGTTGAAAAATTTTACATTATTGACTGACTACCCTGCCACAGACACATGTTTGAATAAGAAGCTGAAATGTGATCTTACAGCGGTGAACTGCCAATATTGTTAGACATAAGTAATACTGTGTAACTTCTATTTATAGTTACACAGTTTCTTGCACTGTGAAAAAGGGCTACGTTAAGCGCAATCACCCCATCTCACACCTGAAAAACAGACAGTCTAGCAAAAGCAAAAGAGTGAAAACTTCTGAGTCATACAGTATCAGGTGTTTGCGCTCCCCCCTCCCCCTCCCCCAACATCTTGCAGCTTTTGCTGCTTGCAGCTGATTTTTGTCCCCTGATGTTCTGTATACATGCAGGGCAGAACAAACTGCACTACTTATAGATGCCTGTTCAAATGCAATGAGACTTGAGGGATTTAAGTGTAAGAACACAAATATACGGTAGACATGTTATCCGCATATATTCTTTTTCCGTTGGGAGCCGGAGCAGTGAAAAAGATTGCAGTGCACTCTTTTATCATTAATTCCCTGACTAATACAAACCACATGTAATTCAATTAGCGCCATCCATATAGAGAAGAAACATCATCAGGAGGCAAAATTTCTGAATAGGTCCAACATGTATTCCAAGTCATTAATTCATTATAGATCTTAGGTCAAAGATCCAATAGGTCAAAGGTATACATTGTAAAAATGACAATAAACTACTGTGAAAAAAGTATAGTAAATACAGTAACTGTAACCATGTTTATAGTAAAGAACAGTATTGTCTTATATGGGATACAATAATAAAATAACACATAATCCAGTACTTTTGCCTTAACCACTGAGCCACCACAACTAACTTGCACTAGCTTGGTTCAAATCCCAGCACCACCAAAATGCCATGGTTGGGTCCTGTTTTTTTTTTTGGCCTTGTGCACTCATGGCAAAACTACACGCATGTCTAAGCCTGGGGAAAAAATGATTAAACTAAATAAATTAAGTTTATAATACTGAATACTGAAATCATAAAGCCTCTCTCTTTAGTCTTTGGTTGTATGTTTGAGGGTTGGGACAGGAACCAGGTGATTGTTGCAGCCACCACTTCCCCTCTATACAGTGCCCTCCACTAATATTGGCACCCTTGGTAAATATGAGCAAAGAAGGCTGTGAAAAATTTTCTTTATTGTTGAACCTTTTGATCTTTTGTTCAACAAATTCACAAAAATACTCAACTCTCATGGATATCAAACAATTGCAAACCAAACACAGGTTTATCAAAAAATATATCTTTGTTAAATATAGGTGTGCAACAATTATAGGCACCCCATGAATTCATATGAGAAAAATATATTTGAAGTATATTCCCACTGATATTTTAAATTTTTTTAGTACACCTGGTTGACTAGGAACAGGACATGTTCAACCATGACTTCCTGTTTCACAGGGGTATAAATATGAGGTAACACAAGCAAAATTCCCTTAGTCATTCATCACAATGAGTAAGACCAAGGAATATAGCTGTGATGTGCGGCAAAAGGTTGTTGAGCTTCACAAAATGGGAAGTGGCTATAAGAAAATTGCACAAGCATTGAAAATGCCCATTTCCACCATCAGGGCAATAATTACGAAGTTCCAGTCAACTGGAAATGTTATGAATCAACTTGGAATTGGACATGCTTTTGTCTCGACGCACTGTGAAGAGGATGGTTCGAATGGCCAAAAAATCTCAAAGGATCACAGCTGGTTAATTGCAGAAGTTAGTTGCATCTTGGGGTCAGAAAATCTCCAAAACTACAATCTGAAGTCACCTACATCACCACAAGTTGTTTGGAAGAGTTTCAAGAAAAAAAGCCTCTACTCTCATCCAAAAACAAACTCAAGCATCTTCAGTTTGCCAGACACAACTGGAACTTCAAATGCGATCGGGTTCTATGGTCAGATGAAACCAAAATAGAGCTTTTTGGCAATAAACACCAGAGGTGGTTTTGGCGCACACAGAGAGGTAGCCATATGGAAAAGTTAAAGGTTAAAGGTTAAATATGGTGGTGGCTCTTTAATGTTTTGGGGCTGCTTTTCTGCCAGAGGACCTGGACATTTTGTTAGGATACATGGCATCATGGACTCTATCAAATATCAACAGATATTAAATGAAAACCTGACTGCCTCTTCCAGAAAGCTTAAAATGGGCCGTGGTTTCCAGCAGGAAAATGATTCAAAACATACATCAAAATCAACACAGAAATGGTTTACTGACCACAAAATCAAGGTCCTGCCATGGCCATCCCAGTCCCCTGACTTGAAACCCATAGAAAACCTGTGGGGTGAACTGAAGAGTAGAGTCCAACAGCATGGACCTCAAAATTTGAAGGATCTGGAGAGATTCTGTATGGAGGAATGTTCTTACCCATTGTGATGAATGACTAAGATAATTTGGCCTATGTGTTACCTCATATTTATTATATCTTATATTATTTATTTATTTTATTAAAATATTTTTCTCATATGAATTCATAGGGGTGCCAATAATTGTTGCAAAAAATATTTTTTTTAAAAATAAACTTGTGTTTGTTCTTTGAACAAAATATCAAAAAGTTAAACAATAAAGACAATTTTTTCACAGCCTTCTTTGCTCATATTCACCAAGGGTGCCGATATTAGTGGAGGGCACTGTAATTAAGAAGTTCCAGTCAACTGGAAATGTTATGAATCAACCTGGAATTGGACGTGTGTCTATATTGTCTCAAGTGGCCAAAAAATCTCCAAGGATCATAGCCGGAGAATTGCAGAAGTTGGAAGAGTTTCAAGAAAAAAGCCTTTACTCTCATCCAAAAACAAACTCAAGAGTCTTCAGTTTGCCAGACACTACTGGAACTTCAAATGGGATCAGGTTTTATGGTCAGATGAAACCAAAATAGAGCTTTTTGGATATCCATGAGGGCAGAGTATTTTTATGATTTTTTTTTAAACAAAAGATCAAAAGGTTAAACAATAAAGACAATTTTTCACAGCAAAAAAAAAAAAAAGTAATGGTTAATCTCAAGAGTAACAAGAGTAAAAAGTAAACAATTGTTTACTTTTTAGACTTGCAAATCCAGCATGGTTGACAATAAGACTTAATCCCAAATCATGGTTTCAATCACAGGTTAAGCTTTTAATTGCTGATTTATTTAGCAATAGCATGTGTAAAATTAAATGATGCAAGAAGCTGAAAAATAAAATCTGTTTAATCCTTGTTGGTGCAAGGTTATATCTTTGGTTTCTCACTCAGAGTCAGGGGCAGATTTAGCCTGTCTTGTTTGGAGGTGCAGTTAAAATGTCCGGTGGGCATCTTTTTACAACCATGCTTGCCAATGAAATATAATATTTATATCATAATCAAGAACTGCAGGCTCATTGCTGTATGTTTTGTTTATTTTACTTTTAATTTCTGCTAGCCATCCACAAGGACAGTGGGATAGTGTTCCTGTACTTCAGTACTATATGAACACACTATATGGCCTATAGATAAGTTTGTGGGCACCTGACCATCACACCCATGTGTGCTTGTTAAACATCCCACTCCAGATTTATAGTCCCTCTTTGCACTTTGGGTTTAGATGTGAGTGTGATTTATATAAACATTGCAGTCAAGGTGTTGATTTTAAGCACTGTGAAAGGTGAGCTTTCGCGTGCTATACAGTTGCAGTCGCTACACTACGGTGAGAATTGTAGATGCGTGACTACTAGATACTGTGGGCTGTTTCAGTGGCAGCAGGCCGTATTTTGTACACGTGATTTAATTAATGTACTTGATAATGGAAAAAAAGAACTCTGACCTATGTAAATAACTAAGAGTTATTATATTAATAAGGAACACTTTTCTCTATGAGTGTAGATATCATATCTCCTTTCTGTGCAATCATTATTTGCAGTCATTTCATTATTGCTCTTTTCCAATATAACAATTCATTCTGGGGCAGACTAGATGGTTATACAGGGATCAACACTGATCCAGAAATGTGATGAATTGGTGTGTTGTGACCTTTAAATGTGTCTGTTCGAACAATCCTTTAGAACAGGGAGTTGTGGGTGGTTATAGTTCAGGACTCTTTTAATATCCCTTATATTATTTGCGCAGCTCTGACGGTAGTCTATTCTGCATAGCTCTTTCATAGTTCACATTTCTGAACATTTATGCTGCATCCCATTTTGCCTACTTATACTATGCACTAAAATTATGTACTCTTTTTGTGAAGAAAAAGTACATACTTTTGAGTGTGTAGCAGAAGAGTTTGCAAGTACTGGGACATAAGATGTTTCTCAATTCCAAGAACGCAAAGAACGAACTTGCGTTCTCGTGAAGACCGGTCTTGCCAGGCTGCCTTGAAATAATGAACTCAGAAGGACAGGAGGACATAGAAAGCATCTTTGTGAGAATTGAGATGTGCTGTGAGCTTCCTGTTGCGCAATGGAGCGTCCCAGTACATTTCTAGTAGTCGGACAGGGTCCTCATCTCTTCGGTGCTCCCTAAGTGTTTCAGCTGGTTAATAGATTTACTGCTAACTGGCTGATTAACCAAAAGTTAATTAAGCATATTTTAATGTAGTAAGCTCTCTGACTAAAACACTGACTAAAAACTAAGCTAACAAGTTTACCGTTACCTCAGGATAGAAGCTAGTGTAGTTTAATTAAAATACTTCTGAGGGATAAATTTGAATTTTCAAGAACTTCATATATATCTCAATCTAAATCATATATAAAAATAATTCTTTTTAGATGCATATTTTGATTTATTTAGATTATGGTTGCTAAAAAAGTTGTTAAAACTATAGCTATGGGTCAGGCTTCCGTCATCCACTTTTGTTTTGCCGCAATAATTTTTGGGTTTTCAAGTGGTCCTGTGCGCTCAGGTCTGCATGTATGAACATGATGATGTAGAACGAGTTCACAAGGATGCAAGATTGCTTAAGAACACATATTGAGAAACGGCCATACTAACATGTCATTTAAGAGAATGTTGTTGCCTAGTTATGCACACTGCCACCGTAAACAATTCCTGGTTGCATTTCAGTTTTTCTTCTTTCACTATCCCTTATATAATTTATATAATACAGTTTAATTTACCATTTCCTTGATTTATTTTTTACTTATTTTTATATTTAGTGTTTAGGTTTTAAGTTCTTACACTTAAATACTGAAGACGGATCACGTCGTTACACTCGTCCACAATGTTTGCAGGTTGAAATCAGCGAAGCAAACCGTCACAAAGCTCCTCCTCCTTCACGCAAGGAGTTGTGGGCAATATTAGCTGACAAAGTGTCCATGGATTCCAAAAAATCTATCAGAAATAGTAGACTATCCGGGTACCTTTGGGACACTTATTTCAACATACTAAGGTTTGGGATACTATTTAAGACAGATAGTAGGTGAATTGGAATGTAGCATTAGAATTTCTTCAGCTGACATAAAGCACACAGACGCACACAAGTGAGGAGAGAAAATAGATCGGTCCTGAAAAACACATGATCACCAACATCAACAGTGCTGCACGATCAAGAAAATGTATCTTTGCTCTTTTTTGGTATGTGTGTGGTAGGGCATTATGTCAAGTCTGTATTTACATTTTCTGTGCCACAAACTTATTTCTACACGTGGTTCAGTGATGCTGCTGAAATGCTGTAACCTCTGATCTGATGATAGTCAACGTAAAGCATCAAAACCTAATGTCAGCTGAAATCAAGTGTGGCATTATGTTTGAACTGTAAGTTGCTTTAGTCAGTATTCAGTCTATTACAGACATACAAAAAATTGCCACATACATCAACCCACCTACACACACACACACACACACACACACACACACACCCACACACACACACACACACACACACACACACACACACACACACACACAGAATCGCGGTAGGGGTTACGCCACACTTAAAGTCACCTGGTGTCTCAGCACTGTGTCTGAAGGAGATGGACCTTTACACACAAACACACACGTACACACACACTATAACGATGGCCTCTAAAAACAATGTTCCTTTAAAGGGCACGCCATTTCACATGGCAATCAAATTGTATTACAGTGACACTGTTTCCTGCTGAGAGACCTTATGATCTCTATTTTGTCATTCAACACACACACACACACACACACACACACACACACACACACACACCCACACACACACACACACACACCCACACACACACACACACACACACACACTTCATCCACTAATCACAGTGCCTTCTAGCTCAGGGACACAATCTGTAGGTGGCACCTATTCCTACTCAATCAAATCTTAGCTTCTTAGACACTCTGCTGCAGGAAAAGCCCCAAACTCACTAACTATATTCTGCAGTTACAAGCTACTGAATATATAAAAATGTTGCAAAAATGAAGCATATCTCGTGGATCAGTACCATGCCCTAATGCGACATATGCAGCTTGACATCTGACCGAACCCATGGGTCCTTCCCCATCAGCTCAATTCCTTCCAACTTCTTCTAGGAATTTCTGTAGTGCGAACAACACACGGCACATCAGGAGGAAGAATGAAAACTGTTCTCAGTCACTGCACTGTTCAGAATATTGGCAATAGCAAGTAACAAGTGTCTGTGTGAGCACAAGACAAACAGTGACAGTGTTGTATTTAATAACTGAATAAGCGGATGAACAAGCTAGCTAATAGAATGCCTTGGAAAAAAAAGCTAGATGTGCTCACTTTGCTTGGATGAAAGCAAATGCAATTTCTTGAGGCTGACAGCTTCTAAATGAGAAAAAATGTCTAATCAAAAGCAATATTGCCATTGCCTTGTCTACAGTTAAATAGATTTCCATACGGCTTGCTCTGTCACAGTCGAAAAATGCAGAGTATCACGGCAGCCATCCTGTATTCTTTTATGGCCAGGAGAAAGTGCCACAGTTCAGAGCTGCATGAGAATGTGTGTAAGCAGACTGTAACAGAATAAGTTGGTAAATCAGACTTTTGAAAGTAAGAACAATTTGTGGCATTTGATAACATTCTCCTCACATTCCTGCAGTCCCCCCCCCCTTATTTATGCAAATGAACTGAAACTCTGGTCTCTTTGCCACCCCTAAAAACAACTGATGTGGACCACCAACCTCCAACCAATCAGGACAAGGAGGAATTTGGAAAGCTTCCCTTTTCTCATTAGTATTCATGTATTCTTGCCTAGGCAGCACCTCATGGCAGTAGGTGTGCTTACACTGGTAGTGATAGTACATGAGTGATCTTTTTCTTTCTTTCTTTTTTTGTGATTCCCTGTGTATGATATATTTATTTGGCAACACTCCATATAGCAGTTTTAATTTATAAATGATCAAAATAAACAAGTATAAAATATTTTATTGCAAAATAAGTCAGTCCGATTTTTTTTTATTATACCACAGCGCTGTTGAATTCTCGAATATGATTGATCAGAAGGTATTGATTATATTAATGTGTGTGTGTGTTTTTTTTAAAAATACGTCATAGTTTCTGTAGTAACAGCTTACACAGGGACTCCACATGATCTAAAACTAATAACAAATGGATTAAAATGGGTTGTTATTTATTAAAATTCAAGAAAGAGTCAGGTGAAGGTTTATAACTGCTATACCGTAAGTGATATCAAGAAGTAAGTTGTTTCCCAAATGTACTAATTTTGTAACTATTAAATCATGTCTCATTCTTTAATTCATAAAAAATCGAATTGTCTGTAAAATTGCTGTGTTTTAAGAGGAATAAACCAATTCAGGAAATGCTGTTATAGGCTGGTAACACCACCTCATCATTGATTATTCTCCTATAACAGCATGCCCATTGTGCTGTATTCATTTCTCATTACTTACTGTTAAATCACACCTTTTAAACAACACAATTCTTACTCATTATCACAACAAGCAATGTATAGTATGTAAAACTAATTTATATGCACAATTTATTTTTTATTCGGTGCACTGTACTGTAGATTGATCGACTAGAAAAAACACTGATTGAAGCCTTGAGTGATTATCACAAGCTGGCAGGCCAGACTGCTATGTCAAGGTTTAGCCAAGATAATTGCATTTCAAGCATTGCAAATTCAATCATATTAAAAGGAGAACTGAACAGTGGCACAGAGTAAAACAAAATAAAATCTAAATTAACATTAATTTGCAAACCTAACAAATGTGTGTTCATGCATACAAGTGCCAATGTGTAGTCACGATGGTGGGTGAGCTCCAAGTACTTCTATAAAATATAATCAGAAAAGCGGTGAGAGAGAACAGTGTGAGGGAGAACAAGGGAGAATTAGGTGAGGGAGAACATGAGACACGGTGAGGGAGAAGACAGTGATTGAGAACCCAGTAAAGGAGAACATGATGAGAACATCGAAGGGACGTGCATTTGTAAGTGTGTGCATTAGAGAGAGAGAGTGAGAGAAAGAGACAGAGAGAGAATCCTTATTCCGCATCTTTTTATATTATCGCCCATTAATTTTCCATGGCTGGTCAGATCTGACTGGAACACCACAGTTGTAGAACAGACTGTGCGATAACGTTTAACATTTATGTCAGATTATATGATGAAAACCCTCTAATAATAGACCTGCGATTAAAGAAAATGACTACATTCTACTGACATCATCCATCAGCACGAAACAGAAATGCAGAAAATATGGTCGCATAAACAAAACATTCTTCATTTTTAAGGTAATAAAGACATTTTTCTGTCAATTAACATGTTTTGTTTACATATTTGTCATTGCCACTACCATTGCCATTAGTTTCACATTATCCTATAAAATTCTCCTATTGGTGGCGCTTAGTCATACTCAGAGATTTTAATCAAAAGTTTTCTGACATTGTCTGTCTGTCTTTGGTCACAATGGCACTAAATCTGCTGTTGGTGAGCATGTCAGATTATTTGTTCTAAGAGCACTGATCTCATCTCATGACCAAAGATTTCTGCGTCTTGCATATTTGTAAGTGATAACTCGTCCTAGTACACTCCAGTGTTAAAATGCTGTGTTCCTACACAATAGGTGTAAAATGTTGGCAGGTCTGCTAATATGTGCCCAGCTTTATAAAAAAAAACTTTTGACCTGGAATACAAGGTTTTTCATTCAAACATCATTATCCACTACAATTGCAACAATCATTTTCCCCCCTCCATCTTGAATGGGAACAAATGTCTACTAAGAACCAGAAAAGACAGATTAAATCAGTGCTCTGAATCACATTGTCCTGAATCAACTCTTATTTGTAGTTGCCATGTCACTAGCTCCAGCTAACTTCCACCAAACTCACAGATGGAAGAGTCTGTCATAAAGGCACAGCTCTGTCCATTCTCTGTCTCTGCTGAATGGATGATCAGATCGTCTCATGCATGTACAGTTTTTGAAGGGCCCAAGGACAGATCAGAGCTTGCTAATATCCATAATCCATAACACCCATACACACACATGTACATGTGCATAAATATGCATTGAGTTACACAGTATGGCCTGGAAAGACTGTGATTTCTAATTGGTCTATGATACAAGCCTCAAAATACAATGTCCCAGGTTGAATGTTGAGCATCTGGAAGGCATCTTATGGCTGCACTCCAATCGCTCCTGACAATGCATTTACCTGACAGGACAAAAAAAGAAGGTTTTTAAATGGACGTTATCTGTCTAGTCAGATGTCTCATCATGTCATATGGTTTGCCAACACAGTGTTCCCGTCTGTCCAATCACTGCCTCTTCAAATAAAATGGATGTAGAAATCAATTTTAAAGATTAGATACAGAGAGACACAAAATACAACTAATCAAACCAATACCAGAATGTAATGAGTAGTTAATTGAGAAGTACTTGTGTTACATGCCACCTATGCACGGTTAAAGCTAAAGCACTGCAAGGACAAATAGCCACATGTTTAATATTAAGGTTTCAGATTTCAGATCCAGAATCAGCTCTCTCATGCCCTTGGGAACATAATCATATGCATAGTGCTAATACCTTTGCTTACAACTATGAATTAGGTCATTTTTCATGCTTAGTTGAACTTTAAATCTAAAAGTATATCGAATGACCCCTTTACTGGCTATGAATAATTTCTGTTGTGAAAGAAGTTCACATGTACCCTGTGGTCTTAAATTATGTCAATAAATCAAAACATTAAGCCAATGTTTACACAGGAAAAGTTACTTATATTCAGAAATGGTTTAAGCATCTGTTTAATTCGATTTTCCGGGTGCACCATTCAGATTATGCAAATTGGTTGCATGTAGTCCATGCCAGAAGAAGCAGAAGTGTCAGAGACAGTATTTTTGAATAGCGTCTAGACCGCCTTCTTTAAACACAAGACACTCCCTTTAAGCCTGAAAAAAAAAAAAAAATCAGGGATAGAAAATGCGGACTGAAGAAGGAAATAACATTTTTTTTGTCTTTCCTCTCAACTGTAACACAATTTAAAGAGACAATTTATATATATATATATATATATATATATATATATATATATATATATATATATATATATATATATATATATATATGAGAGAAGATGGCAAGAACTGAAATAAACATCTGCTATTCTGCCAATATATTGCTGCATGAAGGATCCTAATTGTAACCTTGATGTTAATCACTGCAAATTTAGGTTAATTTTACAATATGGCTTCCAACCTCACTACTCTGCAGCTTATGGAAAAAGCGCTTGATCCAGCACATCATATTATTTTGAACTTTTTTATATTGTGTGCACTTAATGAAGCCACAACCTGCTAAACTGAGCTCACAAAATGTTTGGGGTGTGTGGGATGCAGGCCATTTCAGCATGGTTTTTAATTAGCTATTTTAGTTGTTTGAATTAATAAAATAATGCCAATGTTTTGGTTAATTGGATGTGCTCTCTTGTAAAGAAAATGTGCCTGGCTTTAAGTCAAATCATGATTTCATCCATAAAAAAAATCTATGAAATAGACAGAATCTGATGTCCTCCAAAAAAAATCATGGACTTTACAGGGAAGGTTAATTAATTAATTGATAGTGTAATATTTACAGTATGTAATTAAATATTGTGCCCTCAAATGGCATTCTATTTTCTTTTCAGTTTTTCAGTGTATTTACAGCCCAAGACATGAATTACAGTGTGACATATTGTGGTTATAACAAACTGTGATGCTGGACTTAATTAATACTTCTCCTGCAAGGTCAGAATCATGCATGACTAAGATCCACCTCTCTTTAGGTAAACTCCACTCTACAAATTTAAATCTTGTGCAACATCGGAGTAGTTTGGTATTAACTCAAATCTGAATGACCCAAAGTGTCCTTATTGAACAGAAGGTGGGAATAATAAGTCCATTCCAATCCCATTAAATATCAC
Organism: Cranoglanis bouderius; assembly: GCA_023630585.1. Lineage (NCBI taxonomy): Eukaryota > Metazoa > Chordata > Actinopteri > Siluriformes > Cranoglanididae > Cranoglanis > Cranoglanis bouderius. Next base: position 4,141,974 of record CM042550.1, on the reverse strand, counting down.
AACTGCTTTTCATACATTTTAAAAATCCTAAGAGGAGCTTTTGTCACAGTATCCCAAAAAATCAGTTTGTGAATGTAATCAGATTCAAAAGTTTACATGATAAATTTTGTTCTAGTATTTCTAATCTGGCTCAGTCATATAGAAATTGAATTAAGATTGCCCTCCTGTTTTTATTCTATAAGCCATCAACTGGAATTTTTAAATGGATTATTAGGGCAATTTTTTTAGCTGGAAAATGAAATCATTATGAGAGAGTAATTTAGCTGGAGAAACTTTACCAAAGACCTAACATCTACCTGAAGGTGATTTCTTACTATTTATAATTACTGGTGTGTATAATTTATATCATAGTAGTTAAAATATAGTTAGCAATGTATATAAATAAAAATTAATTCCATCTACTTGCACACACACACACACACACACACACACACACACACACACACACACAGACACACACAGAGTTGTCACAGGTTTATCAGCTTCTTGGCTCAGATAAACAGAATGTTCTAGATGCCCTTATGGAAAGACTCTTCAAGCTAGCCTGTGTCTCTGACAAGCTGTGCCATATGTGCGTGTGTGTGTGTGTGTGTGTGTGTGTGTGTGTGTGTGTGTGTGTGTGTGAGAGTGAGTGAGGGGTACATGGCAGAAACAGAGACAGATGTGTAAACATTTACTGATGTGATTAATCAGCTCTCGCACTGTCTCGCCACCCAGTGTACTCTTTCTTTTTTTTTTATCCTCCCTTACTCTTTCGTTCTATCCCTTTCTTCTCATTGCTCTTCTGAAGAAGGGACTGAATGCTGAGTCACTCCCCAGCAGTGTCAACTCTGTTACTGCCCCTTCCCTAATAATACTCTAAAATTCTGCTCTGTAATCGCACCCTAATAATCCCTTTAGCTGCACTCAACACTGTTCCAAAACTGTCCTCTAATAGCATTTTTATAACACTGCTCTGTAACAGATCTCCCTAATTCCACTTTCTAATACTGCCCTGTGAAAGATGCACGTAGCACTAATACGTAATATCTGATATCTAATAGCACTCAGTGTGTTCGGCATTCTTTAACAGCACCCTATATAACTGCTCTGTGAATTGTCCTCCGAAATATTGCTTTGTGACACTGCATTGTAATTACACTTTTATGTAGCTATAACATTGTTCTTTGTGCTGTTATAGAGTTATAGGTTAAATCTATGACACAGTAAAATGGAGGTTAAAACAAGATACTGAAGTCTTTTTTGTATTTCTTGAACTTAAGTAGGTTCTAAAAGTACTCCGTATGAATATTTGTACGAGTTATTTAGCCAATGTATTTATCTTTTGCTCAAAATATGATTGGGTGTTGAATTAATCAAATGGTTGTTTTGGAGTTATTTATTTATTTATTTATTTATTTTTTTTTTTGCAGGGTATAATAGCCTATAAAAAGCAACTTGTGCAAATCTGTGCTGCTGTAATCACATTTTGGTGGAATAATTGCTACTGCGCTGTGGTGTGTCTCTTCCATCTTGACCATGGCAGTGGGTGTGACTCCATGATGGGAGTCACGCCATATAAATCTGATTTGCTTCTCACTTGCATAGACTTGTTGAGGAAACTCTCAACTTTTCACCACTCTCATCACCTGCTGCATGCCGCTCTCGCTCCCACAATCCTCTGCACAGGATTTTCAGCTGTCTCCACAGAAAATAAATGGGGGCCAGGATGAAAAAGACTTTGCACTGATGCAATGTGAATCCACTGCAATAGCTCTTTGTAACACTGCTCTGGAAGAGCAATCTCCTCCGAATATTGTGAAGCTTGCTTGATTTTGGTTTCATTTCTGCGATCGCAAAATAGCAAAATCTTGGAGGGACTGCTATAAGCAGTATAGAAATCTTAGGTTCCCTCTCTCTCGCTACGCAGCTAGCGGAGGCTAGCGGGGTAGCATACTTCCGCATTACACTGAGCGCATGCCAGCGCTATTCATAAGAAGCTCCAGACTGTTTTCATTCATGAACTCACGTTAGTTTTCTTTGCCATGTGTGTTTGTTTTCGTTCACGTCATGTCTCCGCCTCCTGTGTTTTTCCATGTGCTTGTGTTTTGGTTTGTGTCATGTCTCCGCCTCCTTATGCTCATTGGTTCTGGTTTATTGACTGTCATGATGAGTTTCAGGTGTCTCTGATTTGTGTGTGTTTAAAAACCCCCTTTTGTTTCCACTTCCTCACGGAGTATTAGTATTAGAATAGTTTAGATTTCGTATGTGTATTTGCGCTAAGCCTATTTCTTTCCTATGTTCTCTCGCTCGTAGTTCATGGTTCCCAGACCATAGATACCTGTTCATAGTTCGTATTCCTTAGCTCGTTGTTCGTGGTTCCCATACCACCTCCTTGCCTCGCGTGTTTGTTCCTTTTGTTTTTGTTTTCTGCATATGGATTACTGTTTTATGGATTACTGTCTCACTCGTGAAGGATTACCTCATTTTGGTTTACTACCTTTTGCCTGATGGATTATTATTTCTCGTTTGATGGATTATGGTTTGTTGTCCTTTTTGTTCCTTTACTTTTGAATAACCTATTCCTAATAAACTGACGTTTCCCCTACACATGCATCCTGACTCCCCTTCCTCCAGTTTACGTAACAAGAAGGTTGCTTAGGGTCCCCAGACCAACCGGGAGCCCCATGATTTTTATTTTTTTTTTTAAAAAGCACAGTTTACTGTCATTTGGCAAAAAGATTTATGTGTGAAGCAGTTGCAGGGGGCATCCTTGCAGTGTGAAAAGAGTAGAAACTACAATTTACATCTCTCTGTAACTCTACATTGTAATAGCTCTCTGTATCTTTACATTGTAATATCTCTCTGTAACTCTACACTGTAATAGCTATCATCGACATTATCATCATTGCTCATTAATATTTCTCTGTAACACTGCTCTATAATAATTTTATGATAACTGTCTATAATGTGCTGTAACAGTTATGTAACACCCCTCTGTCTGTACTCAGCTGTAGTCTCAGGGCATCAGCCTAACTTACCAAAGGAGAGGAGGTGGATTGACACTTTCTCAGATGTGGACTGATAGCTCTGAATGTCCTCTTCCTGCTAAGCATAAGCAAGCAAGTAAAGGTGCAGAAGGTATTACCAGTTTCAAGAGCAATAATAATCATATAAATGTAATTTCAAAGGTATCTTAGAAAAACCAAGATTCACAATATTGCCATCGAACGGAACTATTTTCTTTATTTCAGGCTTCTGTATACAAACAGCGCTTAAACAGAGCTGCTCAGTTTTGCTCCATTTCCTTAAAAGGCAAACCATGAAGACATAAAAATACAAAGCAGAGCTTTAAAACGATGCTGTGCAAAGCTATCATTAGCATCTCTCTAATATGGTTCTGCCATTTATACACCATCTCTGCAACACTTCTTTGTAACAATACTGTGAACAGATCATTTAGTGAATTCTAAGAGCAAGCCAGAATTCCTTTTCTAAAATGTTGTGTTGTGCTGTTGAGTTTCAGCAGAGTCATTTCTGAACATTTGGGGGCCCTAAGAGACAACTAACTCAGGGTCCCCACACCACACCCATCATATTATTTTACTTGCAAAAATGAACAGAATTAATACTCCATTATCTTGGATGAGGGAAAAAACAGTTTAATAAACAATCAAATAAAAACAACTGAACAAGATACTAGATACCAAACTCAAATTCTGCCCAGGCCACATCAAAATTTTTGTGAGAGCCTCAGAAGCTGTAATTGAAATCTTTCTATTCGGACATTTCTATCAACTAACTGAGATTATGAGATTAGAAAAGAATGTTTCTAGGAAAAAGAAGAACTAACAGAAATTATTCAAATGTACAGTAGCGGTTGCTACGCTGTGGATCTTCTGTGAATTATGGATAGTGTGAAAATGTTGAACAGTAGTGTACTACTGCTATGTCTGTATTATTTTTTTCCAATTTCATGCGTGCCAAATAAAATGAGTGAAATGTGTTTGACACAAGTTTTCTGTTTGACACGTGCTCTAGATACTAGTTAGCCATTATATAGATACTAGATAGCTAGGTCATGTTCTTACTAAGGATTTGCCTATAACAGAAACATTTAGCTAGCTATCTTTGTTCAGCCAAGAATCGTAATTGTAATTGTAAAACATTATGTCTTGAACGTGCCTGCAAACAACCAAGTTGTAAACATCTAGAGATCTGTATGCCTTCAATTTCTCTCTAGTATAAATGCTCAGACTTTCTATGAGGCATGTGTATATGTCTGACCATTCCAGGGTAGACCATTGCTTAGGATCATTTAGCCACTGACAGGGTGCCAAGCCATAAAGATCTTCTAGAGTTACACCATTTGAAAGTTTAACTGAATAGCATTCCCTACCTTTTAGTTGTAATCCATACACTAATAACATTGTAGCTCTGTAAATCTGATTCCTAAATAAAATTCACGATAGATTCTTGAATCAGATTATAACCAAGCAGCATCAGGTTGTGGCTACTCAGTTCTTTTTGGAATCAGTATGCATGTGCATCTCTTTTTATTTATAAACACTAAAGGGGTCTATAAGAATCTTATTATGAAATGTATAAGGTCAAATGTATCCACTTATACATGTCACCCAGGTACTTTTCTTTAAAGTCAGCCTAAACTTTCTAAAACATTTTTTTATGACTATATGCTTTTGGGAGATTATTTTGAGTGAGAAAGCTGTCGCTGCAGTAGTTTTGCCATATACCTTTAAGAAACCAGAAGATAAACATCTAACTGAAAATCCAAGTTAGGACACACAACAGGGAAGTATTACTGAATCATAAAATATAAGCGCCAATCAGGTTCAAATGCAAATGCAGGTCATGCAAATTTTCGCAGGATATATAAAACCTTTCCACAATAGGAGGCCTGCCAAAATGACAGATTGCATGTGCTGGGGTACAATCCAGCACCTGGGGCTTCATTAATTTATCTGCCAAAGGGTCTGGTGTTACTTTATTTACAAAACAAATCACATGTTGTATAAAATCTGGAATGAGCATTGATCTACAGTGCTAATCAATTATATATTATCAATAAGAGATGAAAAAAACCAACAACTACTAACTAAAGCCTACCTACTATCAGGTAATAGCTGCTAGCTACTCACTACAGCTAACTGATACTTCTGATATTTATATTACTTACTTATACAGTAAAAGATCTTATACAGTGAGATCTCTAACATTAAAATGTCTCTGAAATTTCCAGATATGCTTGTGAAAAATTGTTAAAACTTTAGTTAGTTAGTGAACTTAATGCTCGAGGCTGTTGAATGCACTCTGTAACTCTGCTTTGTAACAGCACTCTGTAACACCACCTTATAACAGCACTCTATAACACAGCCTTATAACAGCACTCTGTAACACTGCTTTATAACAGCACTCTGTAACACGGCCTTGTAACAGCACTCTGTAACACCACCTTATAACAGCACTCTGTAACACTGCTTTATAACAGCACTCTGTAACACTGCTTTATAACAGCACTCTGTAACACCACCTTATAACAGCACTCTGTAACACTGCTTTATAACAGCACTCTATAACATTGCCTTACAACAGCACTCTATAACACTGCCTTATAACAGCACTCTGTAACACTGCTTTATAACAGCACTCTGTAACACGGCCTTGTAACAGCACTCTGTAACACCACCGTATAACAGCACTCTATAACATTGCCTTATAACAGCACTCTATAACATTGCCTTATAACAGCACTCTATAACACTGCTTTTATAACAGCACTCTGTAACACTGCTTTATAACAGCACTCTGTTACACTGCGTTATAACAGCACTCTATAACATTGCCTTATAACAGCACTCTATAACACTGCTTTATAACAGCACTCTATAACATTGCCTTATAACAGCACTCTATAACACTGCTTTTATAACAGCACTCTGTAACACTGCTTTATAACAGCACTCTGTTACACTGCGTTATAACAGCACTCTATAACATTGCCTTATAACAGCACTCTATAACTGCTTTATAACAGCACTCTATAACATTGCCTTATAACAGCACTCTATAACACTGCTTTATAACAGCACTCTATAACATTGCCTTATAACAGCACTCTATAACACCACCTTATAACAGCACTCTGTAACACTGCCTTATAACAGCACTCTATAACACTGCTTTTATAACAGCACTCTGTAACACTGCTTTATAACAGCACTCTGTAACACTGCTTTATAACAGCACTCTGTAACACTGCTTTATAACAGCACTCTGTAACACTGCTTTTATAACAGCACTCTGTAACACCACCTTATAACAGCACTCTGTAACACCACCTTATAACAGCACTCTGTAACACCGCTTTATAACAGCACTCTATAACACTGCTTTTATAACAGCACTCTGTAACACTGCTTTTATAACAGCACTCTGTAACACTGCTTTATAACAGCACTCTGTAACACTGCTTTATAACAGCACTCTGTTACACTGCGTTATAACAGCACTCTATAACACTGCTTTATAACAGCACTCTATAACATTGCCTTATAACAGCACTCTATAACACTGCTTTATAACAGCACTCTGTTACACTGCGTTATAACAGCACTCTATAACATTGCCTTATAACAGCACTCTATAACATTGCCTTATAACAGCACTCTGTTACACTGCTTTATAACAGCACTCTGTTACACTGCGTTATAACAGCACTCTATAACACTGCTTTATAACAGCACTCTATAACATTGCCTTATAACAGCACTCTGTAACACTGCCTTATAACAGCACTCTGTAACACTGCCTTATAACAGCACTCTGTAACACCGCCTTATAACAGCACTCTGTAACACTGCCTTATAACAGCACTCTGTAACACCACCTTATAACAGCACTCTGTAACACTGCTTTATAACAGCACTCTGTAACACCACCTTATAACAGCACTCTGTAACACTGCCTTATAACAGCACTCTGTAACACCACCTTATAACAGCACTCTGTAACACTGCTTTATAACAGCACTCTGTAACACTGCTTTATAACAGCACTCTGTAACACCACCTTATAACAGCACTCTGTAACACTGTTTATAACAGCACTCTGTAACACTGCTTTATAACAGCACTCTGTAACACCACCTTATAGCTTTATAACAGTACTCTGTAGCACTGCTTTCTAACAGCACTCTGTAACACTGCTTTATAACAGCACTCTGTAACACTGTTATTACAAAGCGGAGTTAATGTGCACTGTTACAAAGCAGTGTTATAGACTGCTGTTATAAATCAGTGTTATAGACTGCTGTTATAAATCAGTGTTACAGAGTACTGTTACAAAACAGTGTTACAGTGTTAGCTATTACTGCTTTGTAATAGTGCTCTTTTAAATATTGTCCCTATCACAACTTTACGGCATTGATTATGTAACTCAGACTGTGTCTCAGGGCATTCGTTTTCCTGCAGAGAGGACATAGCATGCAGATGCCAGACACCTGATGAATCCAAACGTCACCTTTGTGCAAGTGAGGCTTTAACATCTGAAAATATATGTGTTATTACTTAAAATGTCTTCAGATTTCTCCTGCTTTACATGGATGAGATAATTATTCCACAATAGCTGGAGAAAGTGCTGAACAACAAGCAAAAAACACCACACAAACACATACTGCTCTCAAGCCCTCTTTCTAACATTTCATTTCAAAGAACTGCCTTGTTTATTCACATTCGGACAATATGCTTTGTCTTGGCCGCTTAGTCACTGTGCCATCCAAATGGATGGCATAAATGAGAAAAAGATTTACTAATATTCATGAAGCCACTGAAAAGGTGCGGCCAGATGCAGTGAGGAGAGTGAATGAGCACATTTCCATAGCTGTTGTCTATGCAGAAACACAGCTACACACTAGCACGCTGAACACATGCTGTAATTGCATTACACATGCAGTCGCTCTTCTCACACTCATAGGCACACTCATACAAGCAAATAAAAACAGTACAAATGTCCTTCATTCCAGAAGCTCCTGGCCTCTGTTGTGTTTATACCAGTTTCAGTTATTTCACTGACCTTTTGTGTTAATGTGAACAGTCCCTTCAACTTACATCTTTAGAGCTGTCGTTCCAGCAGTCAGGACATCAGCAAGGTTTATGGATTTATATTTATCTAAAACAGGATGGAAATCTCTTACAGTACTGTGTAATTTCTGTCTTTCTAATTTCAGATTCAATTTCTTGGCCAGTTGGTCAGTATGTTCCCAGGCAAATTATTGCCACTTTCAGTGGACCTTTTTGTAAGCTTGAGCTGACTGACGATGGTATTGGGGACTGCAGATAGATTCACTCCGTCACAATGGCTATTTACATTTAAATACCAGAAAACAGTCGGCAGATTTAAAGGTGTCCCTACTCTGATCAGAATTCCTGCTTATCACAGGTTTTTCAGGTGAAAAATGGCTTGTGCGGTATGGAGACAATTTTGTGCCATAAGTATTAAATAAACATAACAAGATCCACAAAGAAGATATTAAAATTTCAAAATGTACAAATCCAAAAAATAGTAAGAAATATATCTAACTTAATCTTTCTAAAATCTACCTGCTCCTTTAATAATAAGTAAAAATAAATGTAATTTTACGATGCAAGTTTTTTTTCTTCAGAAACAGCTTTGGAATCTAGAAGCAATGTATCAGCAAAAAACATTTAATAAGATACATTTTTAGAAATATTACTTTTTTGCTATTTGTATTTGCAAGATTGTTTTTTTAAAAATTTTTTTTTAAATAATTGATATTTTCTTTACTTCTGGCATAAAAATAATTCCATGGGGTAAAGATATTTTGTACACAGGTGGCTATGTGCTCAGCTTGAGACCCGGGATCATTTCTTTGGGTCAAGTCCATTTACTGCTCTGCCTTATTTGCATTTGGTTGAATGCTAATCTCTTCCTGATAGTGGTAGACATCTCTACAACCAGTTAATGGGGTAAAGCTACCATGCACTGCTCACACTGAAAACTGTACTGCTAGTATTTTGTACAGCATGAAAAGACAGACAATGGCAGCAGCCATTGCTAGAATTTCCAACCATGCATTTTAATAATAATAATAATAATAATAATAATAATAATAATAATAATAATAATAATAATAATGCCTCACAGCTCCAGGATCCCTGTGTATTCCCTTCTCATGCCCAATGTTCGGGATAAGCAAATTTTACCTCAGGTAAACCTTATACCCCACAACTCGATTATACTATTTATGATTGCTAGAGGGTGCGATTGTATGATGGTATATTTCACAAAATGTCACAAGTCTACTTTTCAGTTAACTGATAATTAAAAATAAGTTCATCGCAACCTGGAGTAAAAAAGAGTAATTTGATTGCCAGCCAGGTTCTTTTCAGTTATATAACTGGCTGGAGTGAAATGGCATATTTGAAACATCATCCCCCACGTGTAAGGCTGCTGCCAATTTTAGTGGTGCAGTGAATCAGAAATCACGGTGGGCCACAGAACAGCAAAAACTACATTCCCTTACAGAGATAGCGTGTAGTTCTCATGCACAGTCTCCTGTGGCCATATGTGTGAGAACAGTCAGCAAAATGAGAAGGGGGGTGGTGGGGGGGGGGATGATAGAGTTACACTCCAGCTATACATTCAATACATTTGAATGACAGTTTTACATAAATAACGATATTACACCATATCTACACTAAAACCATTCAACTAAAACCATTAAACACCCAAAAAACCCTTGAACCCTTAATTAGTGTACCCTTACAAGATAATGGTAAGTTAATTTTCAGTAAGTTGTATTGTATATATACTCTATCTCTGGCCTGGGTCTTGGTTCTTTTAATAACACGTAAAATTATTTAACACTGATGCCACAACTAAGGGATCATTTTGTTTGTCATTTGTGTTTTTGTGGTTAGATATGAGCTCCATTTAAAACACAAAAATATTAATTAATTAATTAATTAATTAATTAATTAGCGATTTTCTTATTTTTCAACTATGTACCAATTTCGTCTACTCTTTGTAGAAATCTTAAATGAAGAATAAAAGTGAAATCAAATCAAATCCCAACGAGCCCGTTTCTCCATTTTCTCAGGTTTTTTTTTTTTTGGTCCTGGCTCTTCTCTGTTGAGGCACAGACATTGTGACATTGTCATCCTAAGCTGAATGTAAAATAAAGGCATTTGTGATTGAGACTTAAATACTTGTGCTCAGTAACCAAAATCTGACACAGGTGCAAACAGTCATGTGACATGATCCAGTGAAGTGCAGTGGCTGATGGGAAACTTAGTCAAGTGGCAATTTAGGCATAACCCTGACATAACCTCATCCTCAGTAGAGCAGGGAGACAGAGTGACGTCCTCAGTGGAGTAGGAAGGCGGTGCGGCATCCGATGTGGAGCCGGGCGTAGTGATGTCCAGGGCGGAGCAGGGAGACGGACTGACGCCCATGGGGAAACCATGAGCTGTAGTGGCGTCCTCTGCAGGCTAAGGAGCCAGAATGACGTCTGTCAGGGAAGAAAGGGAAAGAGGGGCAGGGAGGGTGGGCAGTAGCTCCAGCCAGTTTGGGACGCAGAAGATCCCAGAAGAGGAGCTAGACATTGGGCCTAGCCATGAGCTGGTCCTGGAGGGCCTCAATCTGATCGAGCTGCCTCTGGTTCTCACTGATTTGCTCACCCTGGGCCCACATGCATTGAAGCATTTCTGCTGCATCCATATTTGGTCTAGCTTTCTGTCAGGGATCTTGTAGAGGAGGTGGATACAAGTGCAGATATCAATTTTAATAAGAAACAGCACAAACTTAGACACCAAAACATGAACTATGATTCCAAGGCAAAAAGACATACATAGACTAGAGAGCACAATGTGACAACAAACAGCAATGAAAGACAAAATCTACACAATAAGTGGGGTGCATGACGTGACTTAAATACTTGTGCTTATTAACCAAAACCTGACACAGACAGAAACATGACTAAATTTCAGAGCATAAGGATGCTGCCATAAGACACTTTTAATGTCACTTTTTGGTTCAGTCAAAACCGGATAATAGCAAACCTGCTCAAGCTGGGTCACTCTCGTATTGTAGCCTATTGCATTGAATTGTTCCATTTGATCTCTGAATGGATCTATAGGACTACATGCGACAGCATGACTGCTGTGTTTGACAGTGTTGGGGAAGCCGCTCATAGTTTGAAGTAGTTAAGCTACAGTCAAGCTACCCTTTTAAAAAAGTAGTTAGCTACACTACAAGTTACTAAGAAAAAGTAGTTAACTACATTAAGGCTACTTAAATGGGCAACATTTTTAGTATGTCATGATTGTGAATCAGCTTATGAACAACTGTATATAATTTTGCATAAAGAAATTAAAGACAATTTAAAGATAATTCAGAACAATTTTGAATTTATAGTCTTGTTTAATTTATAGACCATCCAAAGATACAATTAATACTCATACTACATATTAATAATATTACTATTAGTACTACTGCTACTACTACTACTACTACTACTACTACTAATAATAATAATAGTGCAATATAATGTAATTAAATCCAGAAACATAGCCTAATTATAAATAATGTGTACATTAGGCTACTTCGCACTTGTCCTTAAATCTGTACTTGAACTCTTGGACATCAACACTATTTTAATCTTTTTTTTTTTTTTGTGTACAAAGATTACATATAAAGGTGCAAGATTTATTATGTGATTCCTTAAGGCACATGACCTTCAACAAATAAGGCCACGTGTAATTGGTTTTCTCATTATTGGAATTAGTCGCCATCTCCTGCTCTATCATGAATAATAAGGATGAGTATGTCGAACTTGAATAATTGATACTTCCGTTAGGCCAATAATAATACATGCAATTATAAATTATTGTTATTTGTTTAACCACTGATTAATTAATGAATCATGGAAATAATAATAAATAGGTTAAGATTATTTATTATTATTATTATTTATTTATTATTTACTTTTTCTCTTGCTGCTCCCTTAAATGAGATTTTGAGAAATACAATCAGACTGTTGTATTCAGAACATAAATTAAATCTCTCGGTATGCGAGAGAGTAAACCTATTTAATTATTTAATTTAATTTGTAAGCAAATGTAAACATTGTGTTGTGTTGTCTATTAACAACAAAGCGCAAGTAATATTCTCTGTATCAGAGAATAAACTCCAGTGTTAATTTATTATGGTATTATTGTTTACCTGACCCATACATCACGCAACTAACTGTGGTTGGTAGGTTGGTAGGTAACTCCTATCCTATCCATGTGAGCTACAGTGAGGCTCTTTGTTCCTGTGAAGCAAGTGATATGCAATGAAGTGCACCATTAAAAAAGTAACTGATTACTGGAATAGCTACATTATTTTTAAAGTAGCTGAGCTACTGTCTCGCTACTGAAAAATGTAGTTAAGTTAGTAGCATCGCTACTTTTATTTAGCCACTCCCCAACACTGGTGTTTGATCTGATTGGTTATTTTAAAGGTGTTGACCCATCCCCTGAGGTGTGATTTGGCCATCAAAACTGTCAGTAAGGATGTCCTTATCAAAGCATATCTGACAAAAATTTTTACAGATGTAATGTATGCAGAAAACTAAACAATACTTCTGTAGGTGCCCATGCATGTACTGCCTAGAAATAATGTTTTATAGGGATACATTTTAAAAACTGTACCAAAATTTATACAACATTATTATTATTATAATTATAATCTGAGGCTCTCTATATGGTTTATACATTATCTTTATACATTATACATTTAGTATTATATACTAAATCAGGGCATGATTTGAAGAAACCATCACCTATAGCCAGATTGGGATTCAAACAGTGAAACAGATTCTTGACTTTTTGCTAAAAGGTCACTGGATGAGATTAAACAATATTCCTGGTTGACTGACTCCTCTTTGCTGCACATTTGTGAAAGTTTTAAAGAACATTTAAATATTCTGGGGGCCAGCAATATAGCCAATGCCACTTGCTGCTAGTGTAACAATAACAAATGAATTCAGCAGACAGACTAATGTTCTCCCATTATCATATTTAAATGTAGCTGCTTCATGTTTGCCTAGCTAATAGGCCTCTGTTGTGGGCTATTGGTGATCTTCCATGTAATTAATCCAGTGTTATGTTTTGCAAATAAATCTGAGCTTCATAACAACTGCATTTTCATTTCCCTATTGTTTTTGTGTTTAAAGTCAAGTGCTTGTGTATAAAGGTGATGATCTACACGCCATTGAAAAACCCCATCTTGGACATCAGTACTCAAGAAAAATATGACAACCTCTGAGGCGTGCAATGCATGCAGATAATTTGCTAAATCTGAATGGGGAACCAAGAATGTCTACTTAACTATGTGAGCAACCCTTCTCTGAATATGAGTAACATTCTCCATGTAAACACTGATAACTTTTGGACTTAAGTTTCAAACTTACGTCACCAATTTTCAATACAACCCTATGGGTTTAACTTTATGTTAACAATTACTTATGCTTTCTAACCAAGGATGTAAAAATTAAGTTTTACCATCTATTTAAGCAAATATGGTGATTTTCTATCTAGCTAATTTTGGTTAGTAATGGTCTTGTTTTTGTTAGCTAATTAATATGAATTTGTAATGTTCCCCTCAGGCTTCTATGCTTATCCATTATGTTTTGCTTGCAGACAATAAATACATATATGGAAGTATTTTGCAGACAATTTTCTGCCAAATTTCAAATGGAAATGCAAAGTCCATTTGCAATTGCATTTCCTATGTTTTATGAGTTATGAGCCTGTCATATCAAAATAGCAATAGCAATTACCCCGTTTCCTATTTCACTTCCTCGGCGTCACATATGGAGCCTGCCAAAATTCAAATGGAATCACAATGCATTGCATTTGCATTTCCGATGCCTTGCACAGAAACCTGCCAATCAGTGTTAGGGGTGGGAGTATACTATGGGCCGTGTTTGAATTTCATCCACAAATAGGAAACGCATTTTGCAAATACAGTTTGCAATTGCTTTTGAAAATTGTCCGCAAAATACTTCCATATACATATACAAAGCCTTAGCACATTGCTTGCTATTTTTATCATTATCATTATCATTATCATCATAATGCCAGAGCAGTACCTTTGATGCTACCATAAGGGCATAGATTTAATACCAACCCAGATCTAACTATAGATCACATTACCAAATCACTAAAAGCTTTGTATAAATAGCGGGAAAAAAAACAGGAAAAAAAATCTCTTAAAAGATAACCTTTGTTCTTTCCTTTCACAATTGAATGGGATCAACATACATTTGGTCCCATATATTGATTTGGTTCAAGAGTGGCTCTAGAGAAAGCTCATATGTAGTCTCTCTGTTCTGAGCTTCCTCCAATGACCAGATATCTATAACCTTGGCCACTTTCTAGAAGGACTGTGTATTTTGAAGTTTTATCCTGGCCTATGCTTAGACAGTATATGGTGCGTGTACAATATATGGTGTTCATAGTGTATTGTGAAGGTAAGTAAGTCAGCCACTGTAGTGCTGTGTAACTGCTGGTATCAGGCTTTGGATGCAGTTCAGAGAGTTTTTATTGAGGACCATTATTTTGCCTTAATGATGGACTCTGGGAGTATGGCAGCTTGTTGAATGGACCAGCAGTTACATGTGCAATTTTCTCCAAGCTCTCAAAACCAAGCCTGTACATATATCCACACTGCAGATACCAATCTCTAGCCATTCCCTCACTGCATCTCACTAACCCATAGCCATAACCACACTGCAATCCTCAAACCTAAACCCACTGCTGCACTGTAACTCCCTGATGTGTAGCCATAACCCAACTGCAACCTTCAAATACAAAACTATTCCCAGAGTGCAACTCTCAAACCAGGAAAAAATGACCACACTGAAACTCAAAAGGCTCATTCTTACAGAGTTAAAATTATGATTATTGGAAAGTCAGATTACAAAAAATTCAAACAGTACAAAATTTGCCTCCTTATATCTGTAAAAATTCAAGTTGTACAAGTCAGACTGTGGAAATTCAGAGAAAGAACAAATGACCCAAGTTCATAATCGAACATATGATTAAACTCAGTCTTGGTCAATCACAACAAATATTTTAGGTCAAAGGTGCATACACATGTAAGATGGTTGCCTTGGAAACACTGGCCTCCCTCTGCAAGTCACATGTTAGTTCTGCACACCGCTGAACTGATATCTAAAATACATACATATACACATATGTACAGTGCCCTCCAGTAATATTGGCACCCTTGGTAAATATGAGCAAAGAAGGCTGTGAAAAATTGTCTTTATTGTTTAACCTTTTGATGTTTTGTTAAAAAAAATCACAAAAATACTCTGTTCTCATGAATATCAAACAATTGCAAACAAAACACAGGTTTATCAAAAAAACTTTATTAAATATATGTGTGCAACAATTATTTGCACTCCTATGAATTCATATGAGAAAAATATATTTAAAGTATATTCCCATCGATCTTTTATATGTTTTTTTAGTACACCTGGTTGATTAGGAACAGGAAATTGTTCAACCATGACTTCCTGTTTCATAGAGGTATAAATATGAGGTAACACAGGCCAAATTCCCTTAGTCATTCATCACAATGGGTAAGACCAAGGAATATAGCTGTGATGTGCGGCAAAAGGTTGTTGAGCTTCACAAAATTGGAAGTGACTATAAGAAAATAGAACAAGCGTTGATAATGCTCATTTCCACAATCAGGGCAATAATTAAGAAGTTCCAGTCAACTGGAAATTTTATAAATCAACCTGAAATTGGACGTGTGTCTATATTGTCTCAACGCACTGTGAAGAGGATGGTTTGAATGGCCGAAAAATCAAGAAAAAAGCCTCTACTCTCATCCAAAAACAAACTCAAGCATCTTCAGTTTGCCAGACACTACTGGAACTTCAAATGAGATCTGGTTCTATGGTCAGATGAAACACCAGAGGTGGTTTTGGTGCACACAGAGAGGTAACCATATGGAAAAGTACCTCATGTCCATGGTTAAATATGGTGGTGGCTCTTTAATGTTTTGGGGCTGTTTTTCTGCCAGATGACCTGGACATTTTGTTAGGATACATAGCATCATGGACTCTATCAAATATCAACAGATATTAAATGAGAACCCGACTGCCTCTGCCAGAAAGCTTAAAATGGGCCATGGTTGGATCTTCCAGCAGGACAGTGATCCAAAACATACATCAAAATCAACACAAAAATGGTTTACTGACCACAAAATCAAGATCCTGCCATGGCCATCCCAGTCCCCTGACTTGAAACCCATAGAAAACCTGTGAACTGAAGAGGAGAGTCCACCAGCGTGGACCTCGAAATTTGAAGGATCTGGAGAGATTATGCATGGAGGAATGGTCTCAGAACCCTTGCCATGTATTCTCCAACCTCATCAGGCATTATAGGAGAAGACTCAGAGCTGTTATCTTGGCAAAGTATTGAGTAAAAGGGTGCCAATAATTGTTGCACACCTATATTTAACAAAGATTTTTTTTTTGATAAACCTGTGTTTTGTTTGCATTGTTTGATATCCATGAGAGCAGAGTACTTTTGTGAATTTTTTTAACAAAAGATCAAAAGGTTAAACAATACACAACAAAGTTCACAGCCTTCTTTGCTCATATTTACCAAGGGTGCCATTAGTGGAGGACACTGTATATAGATTAAAATTTTTTTATTTTTTTTTACTGGCATTCTTTTATGTGTCACTGTTCTAAGAGAAAACCATTAAAAAACTATATGAAAACAGCAATTGCCCTCTACCTTCTACAGAAATTTACCAAAAAAAAAAAAAAAAACCCACCCAAACATGAACATTCCATGCCTTTAAATTACCAAGATTATCTTTTCACCTTTGACTTACTTGCAAGGAAAAGAGAAAGAAAAATAAATGCACAGTATTAATATCTCCTAAGTAGTGTTATCCCCATGGATACTATGCAGCCAGTTTTTCATCTGGGGTAATCTGATCCCCTTGAAAAGAACACAGTACAAGGGTTTTCCCAGCTTAACTTTCTGCTCAGTCTGTCCCATCCTCTGTGTGTGACATAAGGTAACTAATTATGTTGGTAATTCTATTTTTTAACCATGCAACACCATTATAATAAGAAGATTTATGTTTTATGGTGAATGTCGTCTATGAGAAGGTAAGGTACTATGTGCTCTCTCACTGACAGAGACAGTGATGACAAGGGACAGAAAAGATTTCATTTCCAGTAATTTCCAGTAATGTTTAGTATAACTCCTGTGTCTTGAAGTACACTGAAAGCAAATCAGGCAGGCTACCTCCGGTTTGCAGTTTATGCCAGCTTTACACCAGAAGAGACACTGCATGCACAGCACATCTCAACAATTTCATTTACCCGCTGCTCTCATATGGATCATTAATATCTGTGTTTTCATGCACTGATTAAGTAAACATAATGTGCAAATATCTGTACTGATTGTCAGATGATTAAAATCATGCATTGCCACTAAAGGGACATATTCAGAATTAAGTCCAAAATTTCATATTTACATGTGTGCATATTCAGCCACGGGTTATGCAGTTGCTTAAGTCAGTTTTCTGGGCACCCCATTCAGATTACACAAATCATCTGTGTGTAGTTCACGCCTTCGAGATTGCCAGATTTCTCTTGTGTAGAAGCGTCCATGACAGGGTTTTCAATAGTGTCTAGACCACAGCTTGTGAACACAAACACTTGCCTTTAAATGAGAAAAATCAGCTTTTTTTTTTTTTTTTGCTGTAAAATGTAATAGTCCTAGTTGTAATTATCGCATTAATCACTGCAAATTTGGTTTAATTTAACATTATGGCTTCCAACCTCATTAAACTGTAATTCATAAAATAACACTTGATTCAGCACATCCAATTATTTTGATTTTTTTTTCTTTATTGTGCCTACAGTTTCTTGTGTGAAAAATTTAATAAAACCACAAGATACTAAATCAAGGTCTTGAAATATTCATGTGTGCACAGAATGTAGGCAATTTTATAATGCCTATAACTCACTATTTTGAGTTATTAAATTAGTAAAATAATGCCAGGGTTTTGGTTAACTCAGTCCATTCTCATGTAAGGTAAACATTCCCATGGTTTGAAGGATAGGCTGACAGATCACTTAAAAATTTGTCCAGAAAACTACTGATCCTTGAGATGTCTCTGATTAAGAAGCTGTCTCCTGCAATGTCCTCCATGTGGAAAAACAAAGCTTTTTGTTGAATTTAAGTGGACAATATTATGAATTAATTAATAAATAGTGCCATAGTCATGTATTGAATATTGGCCTCACATGGAATTCTGTAGTCTTCTTAGTGTATTTACAGTCCAAGAAATTAATTTCAGCATGACATATTGTGCTTACATCAAACTGCTTTAAAGTGGTGACTTAATACTGCTCCTTACTCGAGCTGATATGGCACAATGACAGCACACTTAAGTCCAAGGTCAGAATCGAGCATAACTGGGAGATGCCTCTGCTTTCGGCAAACTCTGCTCTGTATGAGCAAATCCCATTGAAGTGTCTGAATAGCACAAACATCCATAGTTACCTCTGAGGTCTGAATACTGATGTGTGCAATTTTGGTATTAAATAATCATTTTGTGAGCTTAACTCAGCTTTCTTTAAAGCCCTATTTCTCTGCATTACATCTGACAAACACAAACAACTGCCACCAACAGGATGAAAGTTTAATTGCATTGGAAAAGTGATATTTCATTACATCACATGAGAAGCACTTTCCCCTCTTTATCCAGTTATTAAATATTATGAGTAACATGTAAAATATGTACGATATGCAGTTAAAATATTTAATTGGATCAAATTATGCATATTGAATGCATATGAATTCAGGTTCTGTTAAATGTGATTTAACTGTACTTTCTCCTACCTATTAAACCCATAGCTATTAACACACTATAGCTGCAAACACCATCACATATTCATCAAATAAAATTTGTGATTCATTTTATGGTGAATAAAAATAGTTTAAATCTACATAATCAATGACTAAAAAGAAAACAACAGCACAAATATATCTTGAGTAACGTGAAAAAATAAGTACATCCCATGGAAATTTATGGCTTTTTTGACATATTTGGACAAGCAAACATTTGATCATCTTTGAAACAGTACCTATTAATGAAGTTGATATATTTCAACATGTGATATTCTTCTGTGGAAAAAGTAAGTACACCCTTGGCCTCAGAAGCTAGTATTGCCCCCTTTAGCAGAAATAACTTCTTGTAGGCGTTTTGCATAATTGTCCACCAGGTGCTGGAATTTTTGACCACTCTTCCATGCAGTATTCTTTCAGTTGCAAGATGTTTGAGGGTTTTCTTGCATGTACTGCCCATTTCAAATCCCCCCACAACATTTCAATGGGATTCAAATCTAGGCTTTGACTAGGCCATTCACATAATATTCAAGCACTCTTTGATATGATGCAGAATTCATAGTTGAATCAATAAATGCAAGTCCAGTCCCTGAGGCAGCGAAGCAACCCCAGCCCATAACTTTTCCACCACTGTGCTTCACAGTTGGTATGAGGTGCTTCTCCTGAAAAGCTGTCTTTTGTCTGCACCAAACATGTCTGCTGTTACTGTGGCCAAACAACTCTATCCTTGATTTGTCTGTCCAGAGCGCATTATTCCAAAAGGCCTGGTCTTTGCCTATATGCTCATTGGTAAACTGTAGTCTTGCAAAGGCTTTTTCCTGGCATGCCTCCCATGCATGACAAACTTTCTTTAGACACATTCATTTTGACACCAACAGTTGCAAGACTTACTAGTATATCCTGTGATGAAATTTTGGAGTTCTTGGAGACTTCTTTTTGCATCAGACAGTCTGCTCTTTGGTTTGAATTTGGTGGGACAGCCAGTCCTGGACAAATTGGCAGCTGTTTTGCATTGTAGATACAGAATGCTGATTGTAGATCATTGTCCTTACAGTGGAATCATGTATTTCAAGTTATTTGGAGATCTTTTTAAATCCCTTGCCAGACTCATAGGCATCAACAACCTTTTTTGTTCCATATGCTCTCCCTAAGCAGGTTCTAATCACTGGCATCCAATCTTGAAAACCTGACTCTAATTTTATGGATTTGAAGGTGTGATAAATGTAGTAGTGTACTTACTTTAGGGTGTCACTATGTGACTGATCTGTTTTTATTTTTGTGTTAATTTAAATTGTGAAAATTACTACAAAATGTCATTTTTTGTGTGTGTGTGTCATTTGATAGAGTATATCACCTTTATTAATAGGCATTGTTTCAAAGAGGATCAAATGTTTGCTTGTTCAAATATGTCAAAAATGCCAACAAGTTCCACGGGAAATTATTTTTTCACATGACTGTATTTACAAGGGGCTTCATAAAACCAATACAGTAAACATAACAGTTGAAAGCATCTACAAAGTGGTACCACTCACCTGGATGAATATGTATGTGCTAGATACAAGAAATTTTTATTTGTTGCTGCTTTTCATGCATGCACATGCATTGCAGCTACAAAAAAATCCTTATACACTATATGGCCAAAAGTTGGTGGACGCCTGATCATTACACCTATATGTGTTTTTGAACATCCCATTCCAGGTTTATTCTCCCCTATGCTGTTGTAATAACCTCCACTCTTCTGGGAAGGCTTCCCACTAAATTTTGGAATATTGCTGTGTGGATTTCTGCTCATTCCTTCACAAGAGCATATAAGATTAGGCATTGATGTTGGGTGAAGAGGCCTAGGGTGCATTCAGTGTTCCAGTTCATTCCAAAGATGTTCAGTGGGGTTGAGGTCAGGGCTCTGTGCATGACACTCAAGTTTTTCCACTCCAACCTTGACAAACCATGACTTCATGGACCTTGCTTTGTGCACAGGGGCATTGTGATGCTGGAACTGGTTTGGTCCTCTTAATTCCAGTGAAGGGAAACTGTAAGACATCTTGTACAGTTGTATGCTTCCAACTTTGTGGCAACAGTTTTGGAAGGACCACATATGTATGTGATGGTCAGGTGTCCACATACCATATAGTGTGTATATAGGCCTATATTTTTACTAAATATTTACTAAATATTTGCAAAACATATTTGCCATTAAGAGGTTTTTGAAATATCACTAGTGAGCAAAGACTCTAAGTTAAAATAATTTTACTGTAATCCAAAAAAGGTAATCCAAGACACACTTCCAATTTAGATTGTAAAAAGCCTTTATTTAAATGGCCATTTCATAGTAGAAATATTAAAATAATTATATATGACTGTACTTCTGTGATATACTTTCTCCTTAGGTGGTCACTACCTCTACTCATGTGCTACAGTACTGTGAAAAAGTATTTGAAAAAGAATTCAGTATCCTGAATTCTTCTGTTTTTGTGTATATCTCATACTAAATTGTAGAAATTAAAACTAAATCTAAGATAAAACAGAGGCAACCGAGTAAACACAAAATACAGTTTTTAAATGATAATGTTATTTACTGAAGCAAAAAAGTTTTTCAATATCAACTGAGCCTGTGTGAAAATGTATTTGCCCCCATAGTTACTAATTCCCCAAATCTATGAAACTGCATTCATAATGGTGTTCAGCTGGACCAGACATAACCAGGCCAGATTACTGTAAACCCTGCTCAATCAAATCAACACTTAAATAGAACTTTTTCAACAGCATGAAGCTGGTTAAAAGGTCTTACCCAGTAACACACTATGCCAGTATGGTCTGCAAGTGCAAGTTTAAAGAAATTCCAGAAATGATGAGGAAGAAGGTGATGGAATACATCAGTCTGGAAAGGGTTACAAAGGTATATCAAAGGCTCTGGGACTCCAAAGAACCACAGTGAGAGCCATTATCTCCAAATGAAAAAACTTGGCACAGTAGTGAACCAAAATTCCTCCAAGAGCACAGCAACGACTCATCCAGCAAGTCACAAAAGAGCCAAGGACAACATCATAGGACCTACAGGCCTTTCATCAATAAAGGTCACTGTTCATGACTCCACTATCAGAAAGACACTGGGAAAATGGCATCCATGGAAAAGTGGCGAGGTGAAAACCACTGCTAACCCAGAAGAACATTAAGGCTTGTCTGAATTTTGCAAAAACACACCTTGATGATCCTCAAACCTTTTAGGAGAATGTTCTGTGGATTGATGAGTTGAAAGTGGAATTGTTTGGAAGACAGGGGTCTCGTTACATCTGGCGTAAACCAAACAGAATTCCACAAAAAAAAAACATCATACCTATGGTCAAGCATGGTGGTGGGAGTGTGATGGTGTGGGGATGCTTTGCTGCTTCAGGGCCTGGGCAACTTGCAATAATTGAGGGAAACATGAATTCTGCTCTCTACCAGAAAATCCTAAAGGAGAATGTCCGGTGTTCAGTCTGTAAGTTGAAACTCAAGTGCAACTGGATTATACAGCAAGACAATGATATAAAGCACAGGAGTACATCCTAGTCCTAGAAGTAAGTGAAAGACTGATCTCCAGTTATTGGAAGTGTTTGGTTGCAGTTATTGCTGCCAAAGGTGGCACAACCAAATTTTAAATTCAAGGGGGCAAGTAGTTTTTCACATTGGTGGTAGGTGTTGGATAACTTTTTTTTTGTTTCAATAAAATAAATAAATTAAAAAACTGTATTGTGTGTTTACTCAGGTTGCCTTTGTTTTATGTTGTATTTCGTTTGAAGATCTAAAACTATTTAGTATGAGATATACACAAAAACAGAAGAAATCAGGATGAGGGCAAATCCAGAACTGTATGTAAATTGCCACTGAGGAAGACTTATTCCTGTTCTTTAGAAGCCTGGTTCAATGCTTCATTGTTTAACCCTGCTGTTTTAAGTTTTCCTTTAGTGAAGGAAATTATGTTGCTAAGTGATATACACTATATGGCCAAAAGAATGTGGACACCCGACCATCACACCCATATATGGTTCTTCCCCAAACTGTTGCCACAAAGATGGAAGCACACAATTGTATAGAATGTCTTTGTATGCTGTAGAATGACAATTTCCCTTCACTGGAATTAAGGGGTCCAAACAAGCTCCAGCATGACAATGCCCCTGTGCACAAAGCAAGGTCCATGAAGACATGGTTTGCCAAGGAAGAACTCGAGAGGCCTGCACAGACCCCTGACAACCCAACTGAACACCTTTGGGATGAACTGGAATGCTGACTGCAATCCAAGACTTCTGGCCCAACATCAGTGCCTAACCTCACTAATGCACTTGTTGCTGAATGGACAAATCCCCACAGCCATGTTCCAAACTATAGTGGAAAGCCTTCCCAGAAAAGTGGAGATTATTGTAAATTATTATACAAAGAAGGACTAAATCTGGAATGGGATGTTCAAAAACCACATATGGGTGTGATGGTCAGGTGTCTACAGATCTTTGGCCATAAAGTGTATGTTTATAAATAAGTTTGTAAATAGTTTATATATAGTTTGTGTGATAAAGAATATTAACAATGCTATCTATTAATTAGTGCAGCCTTGTTCTACACTACAACCTTCAAACCACAAACCCATTCTCAACAACACTACTCCACGTCTGCAGTCATCCAAAACCTATAGCTTCAATATGCAATGTTTGCATGTTTAATCAGGATTCCTGTGTGTGTGTGTGTGTGTGTGTGTGTGTGTGTGTGTGTGTGTGTGTGTGTGTGTGTGTGTGTGTGTGTGTGTCTGTCTGTCTGTGTCTTAATTATCTCAAATGTTAATGCCTATGTTTAATCTACACTTCTGATCAATAGAACCTGACAGCTTCATTTTCTTCTGCCTAGAAGACTCTTTAATTCAGGCCTTCAAGAACAGAGATAGTGTGGATAGAGTGGTTCAATCATAAAATCAGTTGCATCTATATATAATAAAGTGCCACAGTCAGGACCTTGGATCTGATCTCTGAAAGAGCTTATTGTGTTTCTGTATACCCATTGTAAATCAATAATCACACATGGGGGTACTGGCTGTAACAGTCCGTTAGCTGATTGCCAAATTGTGATGGTGAGCTTTTTTGTTACGTCGAGTTTTGTATCTTGTCTTGTCTTGTCGTGTTTTTTTTAAAAATTATTTCCAAATCCTTACTCCTCCTGCTGGGAAATGACCAGGGTAATATTCCGCATTACGCACATGCTGGTCATATCGGTTGCTCCCATCTATATTACAATCTCGTCTCTTGATTCATGTAGTCCTACTGACTGAGACAGCTGTGCACACAACAACAGTGAGCTATGACAACCAACGACAAAAGAAAATGCATAAGTATGTTTACATTTACATTTAGTCATTTGTCAGACGCTATTATCCAGAGTGACTTACAAAAATATGCAAACAGTAGAAGGCAAAGTGATTACAAAGTACATAGTAGAATATCAAAGGATTTACAACTGAAAAGACAAGAGTATCTTATCTTAGATTGAATGATTACAAGAGTAACTTTGGGCAAAGAATCATTTCATAATACAAATTCAACAAGCAGAGCAACCGTCCAGCAGCAGCACCAAGAGTCACAAAACGACTGAGTTTTTTAAAATTATTATTATTTTTTTTAGATATTGTATAGTTAAAGACGCTGGTTACATTCCTGTATGCACATGCAACCGAAAATGAAAAAGCGTTCCTCACATAATGTATGTGAGACTCTACGAACACAATAAAGATAAGATACAGTATAATCACTGTGAAATAGATATTAGATACCAAGTAAGTAATAATTAACTGCTAATGTCAGCATTCTCATATAAATCCATAATGTTACCTAAAACTGTACTTCAGGAGGATGAAAAATATTAATATGAATGTCGCCAGGCTTAAAAGTGTGTCACTTTATCAGCTAAAGTTAATTAAAGCAGTTTAATATGAGTACACATACACACCCAGCAAGTCAAATTAAAACACACACACACACACACACACACGTGCATGTGCACACATGCACATCTCAGATCTCTCTCTTATAAGATTTATTGCTACGCAGTAAAACATGATAGCCCCATTATGTTATGTGAATTTATTTCTTCTCTTTAAATCTAACTGCCATGACAAGTTTTGGATATTGAACTCAAGTTTATAAGTTTCCAAAAATTACATTTCAAATAATATGCAGTTGTTTACTGTCTTTGTGTAAGAGACACTTTTATCTTTACATTAGAGAAACCAAGAGGAGACTGGCAGATTGTTTTGTCTGCACTTTCGCACTACAGTATATGACTGAAAGAATTTCTCCTTTTCAGTAGCAAGACACTGCTTCAGTGATGGACATAACATTAATAACATCTCTGTTTGCATTGGCATTTATTGTTACAGAAGCAATGAAGTGAGGAAATGTAAGGAGAAAGAGCTCATCTACACTCTTGGAACTTTAGAGCCCTACTGAATGAATGTCATGTTACGGACCAGCACACTAACACACCTGTACATACAGATACAGACCTGAAAACACCTGCAGCTATCTGCAACAGGTACTATTGTGTGTTTTCACCTGTTTTAGTGTTAATTCATTTCCCCTCCCCCAGCTGAGCTAGTGCAGAGGGGAGCCTCTCTGCACAGTGTGCACTAATCACAAACTGAGAGACTCTCAGACAAGAAATATCAGCCATTTAATCAGAACTATCACCTAGACATGAATCATCACTGCTTTAAAAGACCTTTGCTGGTCTTCATCCATCAAGGCCTAAAAACAGTTCTGAAAAAAAAGGTATAATTCAGGCTCCGCTGCTCACTCATCCAGATTTGCCTGACTCAGCAGAAACAGATTGGAAATGTCGATCAAACGGCCACATGGAGCTGAAAACACTGCCAAATAGGCTTTCATCACGAAACAACTTGCACATCACAGAGGTCAGGAGCGTGTGGAGAGGCATGACGACAATGCATTCATTACATGGGTAGATCTGTCATGGCTAACTTCCTTCATGCGAGTAACAATACACTAACATGCAACGGGTCATTACTGTGGTCAGCAAAGCAAAACAAAAATGTGGAGAGCATGTGAAGAAACTGAGTCATCGTTGTGACAGGTTGTAGATTATAATGTATTGTGTCTTTTTATGACCTGAATGTAACCTTCGTGTAGTGGACGTGTAGTGGTGTAGTATAGTAATGTGTAGTGGACGTATAGTGGACATGTAGTGGTGTAGTATAGTAATGTGTAGTGGACGTGTAGTGGTGTAGTATAGTAATGTGTAGTGGACGTATAGTGGACATGTAGTGGTGTAGTATAGTAATGTGTAGTGAACATGTAGTGGACGTGTAGTGGTGTAGTATAGTAATGTGTAGTGGATGTGTAGTGGTGTATTATAGTAATGTGTAGTGGACGTGTAGTGGTGTATTATAGTAATGTGTAGTGGACGTGTAGTGGTGTATTATAGTAATGTGTAGTGGACGCGTAGTGGTGTAGTATAGTAATGTGTAGTGGACGTATAGTGGACATGTAGTGGTGTAGTATAGTAATGTGTAGTGAACATGTAGTGGTGTAGTATAGTAATTTGTAGTGGACGTGTAGTGGACATGTAGTGGACGTGTAGTGGTGTAGTATAGTAAAGTGTAGTGGACGTGTAGTGGACGTGTAGTGGTGTATTATAGTAATGTGTAGTGGATGTGTAGTGGACGTGTAGTGGTGTATTATAGTAATGTGTAGTGGACGTGTAGTGGTGTATTATAGTAATGTGTAGTGGACGTGTAGTGGTGTAGTATAGTAATGTGTAGTGGACGTGTAGTGGACGTGTAGTGGTGTATTATAGTAATGTGTAGTGGACGTGTAGTGGACGTGTAGTGGGGTATTAGAGTAATGTGTAGTGGACTTGTAGTGGACGTGTAGTGGTGTATTATAGTAATGTGTAGTGGACGTGTAGTGGACGTGTAGTGGTGTATTATAGTAATGTGTAGTGGACGTGTAGTGGACGTATAGTGGTGTATTATAGTAATGTGTAGTGGACGTGTAGTGGACGTATAGTGGTGTATTATAGTAATGTGTAGTGGACGTGTAGTGGACGTGTAGTGGTGTATTATAGTAATGTGTAGTGGACGTGTAGTGGACGTGTAGTGGTGTATTATAGTAATGTGTAGTGGACGTGTAGTGGACGTGTAGTGGTGTATTATAGTAATGTGTAGTGGACGTGTAGTGGACGTGTAGTGGTGTATTATAGTAATGTGTAGTGGACGTGTAGTGGACGTGTAGTGGTGTATTATAGTAATGTGTAGTGGACGTGTAGTGGACGTGTAGTGGTGTAGTATAGTAATGTGTAGTGGACGTGTAGTGGACGTGTAGTGGTGTAGTATAGTAATGTGTAGTGGACGTGTAGTGGACGTGTAGTGGTGTATTATAGTAATGTGTAGTGGACGTGTAGTGGTGTAGTATAGTAATGTGTAGTGGATGAACATCCACTGTCTCTCTCACTCAGTAGGTCACTGTGTGGTTGCTGTGTTAAATATTGATTATGCAGCCATTCTTAGAGTCTCTGTGGTATTCTGGTCGAGGGTTCAGCAGCATTAAGGGTTGGTGCAGGAATCTGTGTTTGGCCAGTGTATGTTTGGGCAGCATGTGCAACTGCGACAACACCAAATAGTAGTTGTTTTCATGGTCAGCACAGGCATCTTGTTGTTACTAGCTCTTGTTACAGGTCAACTTCAGCAAAGATGATACTATATTTACTGAATCATGTAAACCACAGACCTGATCTGACACACTATTGCAAATGGTGATGTTTAAGTCTAATTATTAGTATAAGACTGATCAAGGTTCTGAGCATTTTATTCTAGTTAGGCTATTGGAACTCCATGCGGTTGGCTACAAACTACTATTTCACACAAATGCAGACAGAAATGCAAGCAAATATGTAATAGGACATCAATAATCTCTCCCTGTCGAGTAAACACCCATCAGTTGCCTTTAGAGAACTTGGCAAGTTTGATAGTCCCACATGTTTCCCCTGCGTCTCGTTCACTGGACGGAAAATTCTCTCCTTCGCTGGGGAACGCAATCCAGGCAGCCATCATCTCCATGGCAACACCCAGCTCAGCACGCAAAGCGGCAGATGCACAGTGTGCAGTGTGAAGTGGCGCTTTATGGCTGTAGGCTCTCCTTAATGGCTATAGTGATCCAGAACGAACAGCGTTAGTACAACAGCATTGAATTTAGATGCCAGTTAACTCAATTATGAGGTGTGTTCATATTACCTGTATTAAATATGGTCTTAAATATTTGATCTGACTTTTTTTTTTTTTTTTTTACATTTATACACATTTTTTTTCACTCAAAGTAGTCACTATTAATTCCTACAACTAATACCTACTTTAAGTCTCCTCTTATAACAAGACAGTGACAGAAGCTTAACATTTCCTACAAAATGTAAAGCCAACTATTTAATCCTTTCTAGCTGCTGCTCATGTACAGCTGAATGCACTTGGAGGAGAGCATTAACAGCCATCATTATGTAAATAGGAAGACACCTGTGATTGGCTAGATCATGAGTTTGAATCAGCACCACAGTAATCCATAACTGTGATCCATGGGTGAGAATGACATTGCATTACTCTCTCCCCAGTCAGTCAGACTGACACTAGGCAATAGTGGACATCTGGAAGCTCATGTATGCAGTCAGTGCTTTCAGTTATGCAGTTAGTGCTTTCAATGGCTTTAAGGTGCTAGCAATCACCCTTCCCTGTTGGTAGCTGTCATGTGATAGGAGAGATCTAGTGGTTGGAAATTGGCAAAATACCAAATTGGAAGAAAAACTGTTTTGTTTCCTATGTTCCTGCAAAATGAAATAAGATATATACATACTAACTTAATTTCCCAGACTAAATATTGCAATGTTACATAATATTGCAGACTGACCAAAACTCTTTGCTAATTTAAGATATTTTTCCTCCAAACTTTTTTGTTTCAAATTCTTTAATGCTCTGTACCTAGATAAACACTGTGTTAATTCAACAGTGATGGATCTGTTGTGCAGTTTAAAAGCCTGAACACATGGGGGAAACATCATGCTGCATTGTCTCCCTTCATGACTTAGAAATAATGGCTATATGATAAAATAACAATCCTGTCAACTGTGCATGCAGCTACTGTACAACGTGTGACTTTTCATTTTAACTCTGATTATAGCTTGTCTCACAAGCACATGGGGGAGACGTTAGCACGGCAGTTCACATTTCTCTTCATTTAATTATGAGTAGGTAATGCCCATGAGAAGCCTTTACAAAAATCTGGGCCTGTGTGCAAATCCCTTTAGAATTACACACGGACGTCCAGTAATAGAGCAGTCTGCCTAATGTCTGATACCTAGGGAAAAGCCAGGGAACATGGAGGAACTTGAATAAATGACATGAGTTCTTCAGTAACAACTGGAGGTTTGTGTGAAAAGGCAAACAAAAAACCAGTATCAAAATGGTAACTGAGACAGCGGCTTTTCATTTAGTCATTGAGCTCTTTTTTTGTAATGAAAAGGCCAAGAGGAAGTCGGTTTCAAACAGATAAGCAGACACTTTCACTTTCCAGCAATGTTTAAGTACACACAGTAATTGTGGGAACAAAACGGACCACGCGCTCTCCATGGTGCTGAAAATATTTACACGGCATACACTGTTATAAATGATGAGACACAATTTAGGTTTTAACTGTTGCTAACATTTCTAGTATTCGAGTAATATAGGCTAGCCTATCTTCAGCAATTATGCTTATTATCATATAATTGGCCAAGAGTTGTGTTTATTTTTTATTTTTTATTTTTTTATTTAAAATGAACTAAGGATTCACAATATTGATCTTGTGATTCTTGATGAGTAAAGTTGTGGGCCGCATGGAGAAGTTAGATAAGGCTCTAACTCTCGTGTTAATAAATGATACAGTTCTACATTTTTAGGAAACATACCTCAGGCTGCAACTGCAGGAGTCACACAATAGAGAAACTGAGGAGGAGGATGATCTAAGACAGTCACGTCTGAGATGAATTGAGACACGACCCGCTCAGATTTAAGACTGAGTGATTTTGGAGCTCACTGTATCGCAGACATCACGCTTTTGCTGTCCTTCTCTTTGTCATAATTGTGATAACTGTAACACATTTATTTACCTTTGGTGACTGTTGTAGGCTGGATCTTATTTATAGGCCGAAATCTTAGAAGAGTACGCTTTATGTTGAATGCTTCACTCACACTGGTGGTATCTCCAGACTCTTTTCTGGCTAGTCAGGCAAAGTTATCTCCCTGTTTGGATACTTTCAGGCTGAAGACTTTCTTTCTGGTGAGTTTGTCCAAAACACTAGATGGATATTGCTTAAGTGCTTAATTTGCGTTCTCTCTCTCTCTCTCTCTCT
Organism: Cranoglanis bouderius; assembly: GCA_023630585.1. NCBI lineage: Eukaryota > Metazoa > Chordata > Actinopteri > Siluriformes > Cranoglanididae > Cranoglanis > Cranoglanis bouderius. The sequence goes on along the minus strand of CM042550.1, from coordinate 4,111,612 downwards.
CTCTCTCTCTCTCTCTCTCTCATCAAGTGACTGTCAACTTGTCAACTGGCTCCTTGCTCCTTATGTCTATCCATATGACTCGTTTCTAATTTCCTTCCTTTCCCATTGCACTCATTTTGTCCCGAACCCGAACCGCGCACCCTTCACTCTTTCCAATGAGAGACTGCCGAGTCGCCATGGAGACCGGTAGAGCTCGCATCCAGAACACTATGGAACACACACACACACACACACACACACACACACACACACACACACACACACACACACACACACACACACACACAGAAAACCCAAAACCGTCGGCCACATTTTTCACATGTGCCTCATAATCGGACAGGAAGAGGTAACAGTGAAAAAAAGCGAGTTTACTGCAAAGCTCACAATCCATCTCATATCCGGATCATTACAGGCCACAGTGGGCCACTATAAAACCTATTTACATGAGGATTCGCAGAACAGACTGTCTAAGTCACAACACAGATCCTAACTGCTGAGATAACTATCTGGCTTGTTTTGCGTGAAGAAGTGCCATCCTGTGGACTGCAGGTTAATCGCCGGAGCCCCGGAAGCCCACAAAGACAATCTTCTCCTAATGAGACACAAGAAATATGCCACACAAGACCCCTATTAAGTATAAGACGCGCAGCTAACAAAAAAAAAAAAGATCTTACACCCTCTGTCTTTTTCCCAAGCACTTAGATTCCTAAACTCCTGAATTTTTAGACTGTTGCGTCCTTCCACCTTTACAGATCATGAGCTCTGTCCGAAAGCGCACACTACCGCACTAAGTAGTATGTCAGAATAGTACGCCACTTCAGGTGCACGCGCTATTTAGTATAGGGTAGTGCGCGCTTTCCGAGGTAGTCAATGGCGACTTCTTAGATTACCGGACCGATATATATTTTTTCGGCTCCAGTCGCCTGTGAGACGTGTCAGCCGTTATGTAATACACATCCCCCACTTCTGCTCCTCACAGTCCGCGGAGATAATCCTAGCCAAACGAGAATAGGCTGGAAAATGCGCGGACTGGGGAGATGGAGATAAAGAAAGAGGAGAAGAGAGAGAGAGAGAGAGAGAGAGAGAGAGAGAGAACATACCTGTCTTTAGCAAACGCCGCGCTCACTCATTTTTCTTCATCCCACACTCCTCGGGCGGCGTGTTCCCGCGGACTCGAGTGGTTCGTAAATAAGGACAGGTCGCTAATTTCGCCTTCCCCCCTGCATCTCACCGCAACATCCATCTCCTCTCATCCCGTCATCTTCTCTTCCGCTGAGGCGAGTGAGAGAGAGAGAGAGAGAGAGAGAGAGAGAGAGAGAGAGAGAGAGAGAGAGAGAGAGAGAGAGATGGGGGAGGTATGATCGAGCCAAAGTATGAGAGTGAGAGTGAGGGAAAAGGGAGGAGGGAGAGGAGGAGAAGAGGAGGAGAAATACGAGAGTGAGAGAAAGCCTCTGAGTCCTGTCTTTCCGTTTGTGTAATTAAGATAACTGTGCTCATATGATGTGTTGGGATATGTTATGAATATATTGTTCATGTTCAACTTGGTCTTGTCAAAATTTGTACGAATTTGAAGGAACGAAGGCGATGTGGATGGATCCCGTTCATACCAATTGAGTCACTTGGCCTACACTACCAAAAAGCTTGTTTTTTTTTTTCATCCTGATCCCACAGGAGAACCTGTTTAAGTTACACAAAGAACCTTTTACTCTCAAGTTACTCTCAGGAGAACCATCTATTTACTGGTGCTTTAAAGAGCCCAGAAATGGTTCTTCACAGCAGTGCCACAAGGAACCATGTTATCATAAGTTCTCTAAAAAAAACTTTAGTTAGTGCTTTAAGGAACCAAAGTAAGGTTCTTAAGAATGATGCCAGGAGAACATTTTCCAATCCCACAAAGAACCTTATAGGGTTCACTTTAACCTATTATGGGATGATACCTTGAAGAACCAATACACTGCTCTGAAGAACCTATAATGAATCATAAAGAACTTCTTTAATCTCCAAAGAACCATATAGCTAAACTCAAGAACCCTATACAATGAAAAAATGGTTCTTCATTGAAGATGAATTTTGATGGAAAATGAAAATTGGAGAAGAATTTATTCTTATTATTAATTTTAAAGTGTCACACCAAATTGGTGTCTTGTCTAGTGTGGCTAAGACTGTGTAAAGTATCAAAACAAATCTATAAGACATTTGTACTATTTGTCTAGGGATGCAAGGATGTTTTTATATTTTGGTGTGGCCCAAATGTCCCCACAGTGATAGGAATATCTGACAGGTTTGGCCTTGTGGGGACATTTGGCTGGTCCCTAAGAGGTTGGTTAAGGTCAGTTGGTTAAGATGTTGAACTACTGATCGGAAGGTTCTGAGTTCAATAGGTCCCTTGAGCAAGGCCCTTAACCCTCAACTGCTCAGTTGCATAAATGAGAATAATGTAAGTTGCTCTGGAGAAGGTGCCATAAATTCCATAAATGTAAATGTACTGCAGTTAAAGTTAGATTTAGGTGTAGGCATAGCTTTAATTAGCTACATTAATAATGATGTCCTTACAAGGATAGAAAGACATCCATGTGTATCTGTCAGACACAGCAAAAAATTTTGCACCTAAAAGGACAGTGCTAGCTAACAGGCAGGCCCAAACATGCACATGCACGCACACACGCACACATGCACGCACACACACACACACACGCACGCACGCACGCACGCACACACACACACACACACACACGCACACACACACACACACAGATAGAGAGAGAGGAGAGAGAGAGAGTGAGAGAGAAACTGGAGTAATTACCATTAGAACTGGCTAAATGTCATGTACCAAAATAACTGAGGTGGCTTTATTTGATCTGACTCAAAATAAGATTATGCCTGCTGTCTCCCGATCATCTTGCTTCATTTGATTTCCACATCCTTGTCCTTGTTAAACTGAACACTGGTGATGGAAAAGGAGTTAAAACAAGGGATCAGCGATGAGGTCATAGATCCCAGAGCATGTATGTGAATGCTCAGATCGGGAGTAAGTGTTCTGTGTGAATCACAGAGAGAGGGGGAAGGAGGGAGAGAGAGAGAGAGAGAGAGAGAGAGAGAAAGGAAGGACAAAGAGAGAGGGAGAGGGGACATAGGCTGGAAAAGAAAGCTTGAATTAGTTAGAAAAGAAGGGAAGAGGGAAGTGAGGTAAGGGTGAGTCTCCTGTGGGCTGTCCTCTGGGAATCACCCCATATTGTAACAGATGAACATCTGTCTCTCAGCATTAGTTATAAAAAGCCTGACTCATGTCAGGCTTTGTGTGTGTGTGTGTGTGTGTGTGTGTGTGTGTGTGTGTGTGTGTGTGTGTGTGTGTGTGTGTGTGTGTGTGTGTGTGTGTGTGCGCGCACATATGTCAGTGTGAGATTGCCTGTTTGCAGCTAAATGAAATAGAAGGTCATGTTCCTTTCTAGTTAGTAGGGGGTAACAAGTGGTGATCGATGCATTGGCTGCAACTGAAATGAATCATGGGAACAATCATAAATTGATTATTATCAATTCTAATTGATTATAAATTATAAATTTGATTGTTACCAAAAAAGGAAAGATAACTGGTGTGTAAAAAAGAATTCACATTTTAAAACTGATGTGTAAATAGGCTAGCAGGGTGATTTTCCTGTATTGTAACTCTGACATGAGAAATCAAATTGTCCTTGATCTTTTGAGATCACTGTACCATTAAAACATCCTGCAAGCTTCCTATCTTAATACTTCCTCCTCAGTTTATTTAACCAAGCGCCAAAAAAGGCTCATTTGGACGTGGCACGATTCGTGATGGGCAAATACAATTGCACATGACTGCCCCTACAGCGAGACATTGACACCTACTTTTACATCATCACACAGTTGGCCCCGCCCACTGGTGCTCAGTTGCTGAAAACAGTTCCTTAGGTGTTATGGTAGGGGGCGTTGATAATTAATTCATAGTCAAAGATGTAAGCCAATCATAACAGTGGGTGGTTACATTGAAGTCTTAAAGGTAGAGGACACAAAAAACGATCATTTCAGTCAGAGGGTCAGAGACGGGTGGAAAATGGTCATAAATTACTAAGATAATAAAAGAATAAAAAAAAACATGTCATGCCCCCTTTAAAATATTCCTTCTCTACATCACCATCATTTGCAAATTAACAGTAGACATACCCCAGATTCAAAGTTGGATCTGGGGTAGTTGGTCACATATCGATTGGAGGTGTAACGTCTGATGGTATCAAACTGATTTCTGTATCAACCTGGACTTAGCAAAGAAGTTTCTTTTTCTTGGAGCTTTAAATCCCTATCTGTTTAATGACTATTCTGGCTCCAGTCTGACGGGGATGTCTGACTGACCCCCCTTTATCCTTTGACCAGATACCTTTGGAATTCTAACGACCAACCTTCCCCCCTTCGTACACAAACACACACACACACACAAGCAACCTACACACGCACGCACGCACACACACAATCTTACCTTCCACACACAATGGAAAAATCTCTCTTGAAAGTAATGTGTAATTATATGAAATTATTCGATGCCCAAATAGTTTGATGTATTCGTGTTTGCATGTATTGTGTGCCTATGTAACCAAGCTAGGATAATTTTGGATAGTTTAATTTAGAATATGATTTTAAATGTCTCTAACCATGTTTCACCTTTAATATTTTTATAATTCCATCGAATTTGGTATCTAGTTAATCGTCTCTTGATGCTCTGATTGATTATGCATATCATATTACAATTTGATACATTATTTCATGCTTTTTCTTAATTGCATATATAATACAGTTTAAACTGACTCCTCCCAGGACATGCAAATTCAGGTCTGAGACCAGACAAAGAGAGTTCATCCCGCCAATAAATCCAACTTCCTGATTGGTCAATAGCCCAGAGAGGTGTGTGCGTTGGTGTTGTCTTTAAAAACAACAACACACATTGAAACTCTCTCTTCGACTCGTCTCTTCTCTTCTTCTCTTGCGCTCTCTTCTGAAAAAGGTCACTTCTTCTGTTTCCGGAAGGCAGAGCGCGAGGCCGGCTACAGCCTCTCTCTCTCCCAGACAAAAGATGCAGCTGCCTCACGGCCCACGCCTTTTCAACCAACGAACCACCGAACTCAACGCGAACTCCTACTGGACCACACGCAAAACTTTGAAACCGACAACACCTGAGCCATGCAAGTATAGTTTAATTGATCTATATAGGCGTTAAGATTGTACCCCTGTTTACAGGAGATTCAAGTTCATTGCTGGTTTGAAAAGGCTAACCGTTGTGTTTTTGTCTGCTACCCCCTTTTTATTTCATTACTTTCTCTCTATACTTTCTCTCTTCTTGTATGTATCTGTACATATGTATTGTTTGCTTAGAGTTAGTTGTGTGTATGCGTAGTTTCACTTAGTTATTAAAATCTATTATCACCACGCTTGATTGTCTCTGTTTTGGTCACATAAAGTCACTTAAACGCTGCGACCTCGCTACATGCTCTATTTTAATAACAAAACGGAGATTCCTTCCTGGCCAGAAGGATACACTCCCTCTTTAGAGTTCATAATTCTAAAACTAGACTACAGCTAATCCTAAAAGCTGATCTAGACCACATACATAGTCATAATTAATTATAATCCATTGTAGTTAATTATCTATATGTATATGTGAACATACATTAATTCCCCTTCATGGCTGATGTATATTTATAACTGGTCAGAACACGCATTGATTAGATATATAGATATATTTCACGCCATTTGAGCTAATTCCTTACATAAATTTGTGGAGAATTATGGAATTGGTGGAGAATACATTTAAACGTTTTAAACATCTTTTAATTCGTTACATAAATTGGTGGAGAATATATTTCAACGTTTCAGATTCTTCTGATTCGCTACAGAGGCTACTAAATTGAATCATATTGTACTGTTGCAGATTCAATGGTACAGTCAAATATAAGTCAAATTATATTGCAGTGTGGAAGTTTGCATCCCAAATACAGTTCTGTGAAAAAGTATTTCCTGATTTCTTCTGTTTTTGTGTTTATCTCACTCTAAATTGTTTCAGAAATTAAAACTTAATCTAAGATAAAACAGAGGCAACCTGAGTAAACACAAAATATAGTTTTTAAATGATAATGTTATTTATTGAAGCAAAAAAAGTTATCCAATACCAACTGGGCCTGTGTGAAAATGTATTTGCCCCCATAGTTACTAATTCCCCAAATCTATGAAACTGCATTCATAATGGGGTTCAGCTGAACTAGACGCAACCAGGCCAGATTACTGCAAAGCCTGTTCAATCAAATCAACACTTAAATAGAACTTTTTCAACAGCATGAATTTGGTTAAAAGGTCTTACCCAGTAACACACTATGCCAAAGTTGAAAGAAATTCCAGAAATACATCAGTCTGGGAAGGGTCACAAAGCTATTTCAAAGCCATTATCTCCAAATGGAAAAACTCGGCACAGTATTGAACCTTCCCAGAAGTGGCCGATCTTCCAAAATTCCTTCAAGAGCACAGCAACTACTCATCCAGCAAGTCACAAAAGAGCCAAGGACAACATCAAAGAAACTACAGGTGTCGCTTTCATCAATAAAGGTCACTGTTCATGACTTCAATATCAGAAAGACACTGGGCAAAAAATGGCAGGTGAAAACCACTGTTAACCCAGAAGAACATTAAGGCTCATCTGAATTTTGCCAAAACACACCTTGATGATCCTCAAACCTTTTGGGAAAATGTTTTGTGGATTGATGAGTGGAAAGTGGAACTGTTTGGAAGACAGGGGTCCCGTTACATCTGGCATAAACCAAACACAGAATTCCACAAAAAGAACATCATACCTACAGTCAAGCATGGTGGTGGAAGTGTGATGGTGTGGGGATGCTTTGCTGCTTCAGAGCCTGGCCAACTTGCAATAATTGAGGGAAACATGAATTCTGCTCTCTACCAGAAAATCCTAAAGGAGAATGTCCGGTCTTCAGTCCGTAAGTTGAAACTCA